>AYEL01073113.1:0-87097 GCA_000484575.1 Olivierus martensii | reverse complement strand
GCTGCAGTCCATAATGTTTTCATGGGCTTGTCAAGAAATCTGCTTAGGAAGGATGTTGTGAATGTTATGTCAGGTCTACTCATGGTGGAAATATATAATAAGCTTCCAATTAGTTCCCTGTAAGGTATATCAATGCTATCTTCTTTAAATTGAAAGTTTGTCTCCATTGGACTTTTGGTACCTTTACAATCCATCATATTGAATTTTGTCAAAATTCTTCAAATTAGCTTTCTCTGAGATATTGATAATGCGATTTGGCTAATTCTATCTCCATTCCTAGGAAGTTTTTTAGTTCACCTAGATCTCGTGAATTGAAATGATTTTTTAAGGATTCTATTATGTCTCTGCTTTCACCTGTTATCAGTATATCATCTACGAATAATACAAGAAATACATTTTCTCCTGTGTAAAAACAGAAATCATAGCTTGATCTTTTTAATCCGCATTTGGTAATGAAATTGTGGAAATGTTCATTCCAACATTTAAATGCTTCCCTTAATCCATAGAGTGCCTTGTTTAATGTTAAGGTTTTGTATTTTGTCTTGACTCCTTCTGGTGTATTTATGTAAATATCTGTTTCAAACTTTCCATTCAGAAATGCAGTTGGAATATCAAGTTGATTTATGGTCAATCCTTGATTGAGTGCTTTTATTAACAATAGTCGAACTATAGACATTCTGGCCACAGATGCATAGACTTCAAAAGCTTTTTCTTCTTCCTGGAATCCTTTTGCTACTAATCTCGCTTTCTTGGTTCCATCTATCTTGGTGAGGAATACCCATTTAGTGTCTATGGGTTTTTGTCCTGGAGGTATTGTCACTGGAGTCCATGTATTGAATCTTTCATGGGCCTCTAATTCTTTATTTATAGCTTCTTGCCATTTTATATCTTGTTTGCATGCTTCCTGATATGATTGTGGATCATTGCTTGTGCATAGGCAATATGCAGTGTATATCTCATAGTCATTTAGTCTGGCAGGTAGTTTTGCTTGTCTTTTTGCTCTTTTTGATTAACCTTGTGTTTGTGTTTATTCTTCTCCATTATCCATTACATTATCATCTGAGACTTCTTCTATTGACTCTATATCTGAATATTGATTCTGTATTCGACATGGTTCCCATTTTATTGCTGTTCCTATGGTTTATGTCATTTTCATCATATCGTACATGTCTTGATGTGAATATCTCTGATGTTACTGGATCCCACATTCTGTATCCGGATGGGGAGTATCCTATCATACATGCTTCTCTTCCTCTTGAATCAAATTTTCCACCTTTTGGAAGTTTGTAAGCCCATGCTTGTGCTCCGAACACTCTCAATTTCTTAAGATCTAATTTTTTGAGATATATTTCTGATGGTGTCCTATCAGAAAGTGTACTGGTTGGTGATCGATTTATTTGATAAGCTGCACATCGTATAGCCTCACCCCAGAGATTCTTTGGTAGACTTGTTTCTGTTAGAATGGTTCTGACCTTATTTTGAAGTGTTCTGTTGAATCTTTCTGATAAGCCATTCATTTGAGGAGTATATTGCATGGAGTATTGCACAACTATGCCTTTATCTCAACAAAATGTTTTTAGTTTGTTGGTTCTGTATTCTTCTCCATTGTCGCATCTTATTTTGCTTACTTTTGTATTGTGCTCTGCTTCGAGTTGTCTGATAAAATTGATTAAGTTTTCTGTAACTTTGGCTTTCGTCTTCATTAGATATACCACACAAAAATGTGAATAGTCGTCTATTATGACTTGATAGTACCTTTCATTGTTTATACTTGGTGGATCAACTGGTCCTCCCACATCGCTGTGTAGTAGTTCGCCTATTCTGTGTGTTCTTGGTTTTGTTGTGGATATAAAGGTAGTCTCATTGCTTTTCCTTCCATGCAGGATCCACAAATTTCTTTGCTGCAAGGTAAATTTAGCTGTTTGAGACTTCTTCTATTTAAATGTCCAAGTCTTCTGTGCCATAGATTTTTCTAGGTCTGTTTCAGTTAGTGAACATTTTGTTTCAACTGTTTTTGTAAATTCAGCAATGTATAGGTTGTTAGATAATCTGCATTTCATTCTGAATCCGCTGAGCTATCAGCGCTTTATCTCTTGAGAAGATGACCTTTTTTCCAAGTTCGTTGATTCTCTTTACAGACAATAAGTTATGTGATAAATTTGCTACAACCAATGCATTCAATTTTATTTTTATTCCAGTTGTTGTTGTCAGGTATAGTAGTGCTCTCTGTTTTGATAACAGAGTCTCGCCATTTGCTACTTTTATCTTTATTTCTTGATTTAGTTCTTCTAATTTAGTTACATATGGAAGTAATTTATCCTGTATTAGATGTTCTGTTGCTCCTGAATCTAAAATAAAATGTAATTTTGGACTTAGGTCTGGATTTTGTGTCAACATTGCAGAGTTTTCCCTTAGAGCAATGAAAGAAATTGCATTTGACATGATATTAGGACTTTCTGTTAGGTTGTTGTATTTGTCATATCCTCTAAAATTTTGTCTTTCCCCTTGATATCTGTTGATTTTAGCTGGTCTGCCTCTTCTTTGTAAATTGTTTCTTCTGTTTATCTTGGGACATTGGGCCTTATAATGTCCTACCTCACCACATTGATAGCATCTTTTACTTTGGCTATAGGCTCCGAATGAGTAATCCTTGTTCGTTTCATTGTCTATTATATTATTTTTAAATTTTAGTTCTGCATCTAACAATCTACTTTTAACGAATTCAAGCGATACTGTATTGGTCATAGTTTCTAAAGCTGTTATTACCGTTTCATATTTTTCGGGCATAGTTAATAATAAATGACATACTTTATCTGTTTCTTCCATTTCGGTTCCAGTTGATTCTATTTCTCGTATAAGTGTATCAAATTTCACGAAATGTTCCTGTAAATCTTCATCTTTGCACTTTAGGGATAATAACTTTCTTCTGATGTAAAGTCATGAAAACGTGTTTTTTCTTTCAAATATATTCTTTAATGAGCAAATCATTTCCTTTGCAGTTTTTGCATCCTTAACAGTTTTTGCCTATCAATTATACATTGAATTATGATTGACTTTGCCTTCACATCACATATCTTGTAGATTTTTCTTTCTTCCTCCAATAATTCTTCATAATTCTGGTTAAAAACTTCTTTGACTCCTCTTTCTTCTAAAATAATTTGTACTCGGAATTTCCAGTTTGAAAAATTGTCGTCCGTTAGTTGTGGCAGGTGAGTCATGTTGGAGACCGCCATCTTGTTAGCTTTCTTTGTTCTTTGTTCTTAATGTTAACTGAGTGTACCTGTTTTGTTTCTTGTCAAATATTTTTCTTTTCTTGACTATTTTCCTTTCCTGGGCCTATAACCTGTTAAAGTTTGATTATTATTCAACATCCGAGTCCGTGACCGTAAATAAATGGACAACTCATATCAGCTATAACTATAACAATGTTTACTATTCTACAAACATAACTACACTACTAGAGAAGTTGACAGAAGAGGATGAGTGCCCTCTTTCGGTAAATAGTACATGACAAAAGAAGAAAACGTACAAATCAATGTCAATCTCAACAAGAGCAATGTAATATAACGTAGAATAAATCTGTGTGCTTGCATTAATATATTTAATCTATAGTAAATGATATAAATGCAAAATAACATAAGACAAGACAGCATAAATTAAAAATGACTGTACAGCAATATCTCACATAAACTGGTTTCAAATAATCTGGACTTCACTATAGTCCGGATTGTAATTGTTAATAAAACTCATTAAAAAAATATAAAATAAAAAACAATACATAAAGATTATAAAATAAAAAAAACAATACAATACATAAAGTAAAAATGTTTTAATTTATTTTACTTTTTTAGAATAAATACAAAATGTAAATGTGCTTGCTATTTACTACCTATATATGACTTGAATAGCCACTATTTGATGAATTGAGACAAGCAGGTGGCTGCTCCAGTGTTGATAAATTTATCTTAACAACATTTGTTATAGTGCCTTGCTTCTAAAGTGCATATATGAATTACTCGATCATTTGCATAAATTTTAAATTATAATTCCACATTTGATTGTTTTGTGACTTAAATGTTTTATTAAGAATCATGAGTGCTAAAAAAAATGTGAGTCCGGTTCAATGCCAAATTATAACTGTGTGTGTCTTGCCATAATATATGTCTGCTTTGAACTTCTGAAATCAAAAGTTCTCTATTAATGCTGCAGGAATTCATTACTTAAGTTCCACAAGAACAGACTTGTCGCCTCTGTTTGTCTCTCAAAATCAAACTCTTTTGACTTCTGAGCAAGTCATTCAAGCACTTAGCGATTGGTCACAATCGCTTTATGTCAGTCTGGCCAGTTCAACAAAAACCCGTATGTTTGAAATTGACTTTTGTTACCAGCTACAAAAGACTCGCTCTGTCACTTACTAGTCTGGCCATATCTTTACACAGAGCCTCACTCTGCATGTGGAATGGCGCCGAGCAGCCAACTTGGAGAAAGCGAATGTGTTCACCTGCCAGGCAAAGTCCTCCTTATCTATTCGTCTTTATGGGCTCAGACCCATTTTCTGCCACCTCTGCCAGGCAAAGTCCTCCTTATCTATTCGTCTTTATGGGCTCAGACCCATTTTCTGCCTCCTTCTACTGTCTATTATAAAACTTTTATAAAGGTTTTAATGTTTAATGCATAAAGAAATATGATAATTATAATGTAAGAATTTATATTTAAAAAACATATGGAGCAAATCGAAAATTTCTTGGAACCAATTATAATTTTTCTCATAGATTATGTACCTCGAACAGTCTGGTAAGAAAGAGGAATCAATTAACCAGAGTATGCGAGGTATTGCTGTGATTTGGTTTATATTAAAAAGAAGATAACTTCTGTTAATGATTTCAGTCTTTCAAAAAATTTGGCATCAATAAAATCTATATTATCATATTTATATTTATATATAAGCATTCCCCAACTTCAGAGTTTAAAAACTGATAAAAATTTGAAATCTGTATATTAGTCAACTTCCAACGTTCATGTATTAGAATAATATGACATTCATTGAAAGAAATGGATAATTTCTATTATAATTTGAAAAATTTTCCAAATTCGTTTCACTTAAATAAATATAAATATGGCCACATAGATAAAATTTTAGATTTATAGCATTGAAATGTTGTGATGCAATGCAAAGAGAAAGCAAGAGAGAGAACAAGAAGTAATTATGTTGCATTGTATCCAATCACATTTCTCTACAATATAATTTTATTGAAATGAGTGTTTGTCAGGAAAAATCAAAGATATATTAAAAGTTTCCATCATTTCCAAATCTCAATAAAGATACTTAACAAAGTTTAAACAATAAAATTCAGAACCAAAACATAAAATAGAAATTATTCTGTAACTGACAGGAGTGAAAAGCTGGCCAGCACATATACAATCACTGGGATCACAAATCTCATGTTTAAAATCACCTGTAAAATATTGGGTTGTTCAGAAAGTAATTTCGTTTTTTTCCCACCAGTGGTGTTAGCTGTATTTTTATCCGCCAATTTCATTCTAAGCTATATTGTCATTGTAAATTTTGACAGCTGACGTTTCAAGGTATATTTAAAAAAATTTTTTTTTTGATTCTGTGCAGTAGTTTTTTTGGTGTCCTATCAAAAATAGAAAATAAAATGGAGATTTTCGGTATGTTTTCTTTTTTATTACTGAAAAAGTAAGAATGCTGTTCAAGCAAGAAAAAAGTTATGTGAAATGTAGGGAGAAGATGTATTAACAGAATGCCAGTGCCAAAACTGGTTTGCAAAATTTTATTCTGACAATTTTGATGTTAAAGTTGACCCATTTGCTGGAAAACTGATGAAGCTGATGATGACAAAATAAAGATATTGGTTGAAGCAAACTGCTGAATAACAACATGAGAAATTGTTACAAGATTAAATTTATTGAATTCAACCTTTCATGACCAGTTGAAATGTTGATATTAGGGTTCCAGACGTTCTCAAAGAAAGATTTGCTCCATTGCATCGACATCTGTGATTTGCTCAAACATGAAGAAAATGATCCTTCTGAAGTGAATCATAACTGTTGATGAAAAATGGATTGTTTACAACAAAGTTGAATGCAAATTATCATGGAACAGAAGAAATGAACTGGCTTAAAGCATTCCGAGACCCCATATTCATCATAATCCAAATAAACCTTTAAAGACGGATAAGATAAAACAAGAAACACCTATAATAAACAAAAATCCCGATTTTTGTTGTGGGCAACAAAAATCGGGATTTTATTTTTGATGATGGAATCGGAATCATCATGAATTTTTCGAACCTAACTCAAAGAAACGTCTGTTATAATTACGGATAATCCAAAAAAATCAATTTGAAGCTGCTAAAAATGAGTAATATCTCTATTAATACTACAAGGAACTCAACTTTACATTCTTCAAAAATATAGACAAAGTTTTCATTGATTATAAGCAACGTTATCGCAAAATTTTACAAAAATAAAACCGTTTTAATTAAATATAACTTTTTTGTGTTACAAATGATCTTAAACATTTAGGAATAAAAAGAGACGATTGTCCGAAATTTGAATGATTTGCAATATTTTATTTTTGTATTATATTGAGAATTGCTTGATAAATAAACAAAGAGAAAAAGTAATTATCATAAGATCATTTTATAAAATACACCTAAAATTCTTTCAAATGACTATAATCATATTCTCAAATGAAAGTAACTTCAAATATGACATTTTATAATTAGACTATATAATATTATCGAAATTGATTAAACCAATACATAAGATAATCTCTTAAAATTCAAATTATCTGCTCTGTTTGACTTTTGAAATATTTCGATAGTAGATATGATCGATAGAATTTCAAATAACAAAATGAACATGTCGATAATTTTTCTGTAGTAAATTAATATTTCAAAAAAATCAATCAAATGATCCTTTCCATTATCCGATTTTATATATATATATTTTTTAAATTGAAATTTATCGAAATCGAATAATTATTATCTTGTATATTGAATCTATTTCGATAATTTTTAGCATATTTGATCCTCTATTGGATCTCAATATATAGAATTTCATTCAAATTACATAACACTTACGCACATTACAGTATTGCCAAGATAATATGCGAATAGTTTTATTTCTTACTACGTTAATAATATTGATTAGATATTATTTGCTCATATAAATGAACAAATAAGACCTTACAAAATCCATAGCGATCTTGGAATATCATTGGAAAAAATTTTTTGAAAACATAGAAATCATTAGATGGCGATCATTATTAAGTTACTGTGCCAATTGTGGAGTTTGTCTTTTAGAACTACAATTTAATTTAAATTTTTTTCCTTAATTTTTAAATTATTAATAATCGTCAGCGCGACGATGACATCATAATGACGTAATAATGTAAAACATTAATAAATAGTGACGAAGGACATACAACACGCATGCGTCATTTTCCTCCAACTTTCGTGCCGGCAACTATAATTCCCTCGAATTTGGTATGTTACGTGTCGCACTTATTCTTACGTATAAATTTACAGTCGGCGAGATATCGAAAAGAAGATGACAGCAGTTTTGGGTTTTCCCATGTTTCCGCCATTTTCTTCGCAACCGTGCATCCTACGGAGATAATTTATATACCAAATTTAAGCCCTGATCATTCTCTTTCTAAATATCCTAATTTTGACTTCCTTCGGTTTACGATAGGCCGTAGAAACGGCCAAAACCGAAAAAATTATATAGTCACTTTTTCTTGATTTTCTCGTCAGCTATTAAAATTCCAAGTTATTTTTTGCATATTTTACGCCCCTTTTCCAATCAGGGAGATTACTAAGGGGGCGGGGCCAGTTCCAACCACAGACTGAATCAAAGCATTTCCACGCGGCCAATCCGGCCGTCCGAAATAGCCTATTTTTTGCATATTTTATGGCCCCTTTCCAATCAGGAAGGATTACTAAGGGGGCGGGGCCAGTTCCAATCACGGGCTGCACCCACACACGAGGAGGGGGACCGGATGGTGAAGGATGGGGATCACTGGACCGTGCTCAGTACCCCAAAAAATCCGGAACCAGACCCGGGACGCGAATCCGGGTTCGTCTGCGTGGAACGCCAACGCGTTACCACTCGGCCATCCGGCCGCCAATTTCAAGTTATTTGCAACACCAACAAATTGGTGTTGCAAATAACTTGAAATTGTATTTCGGTTCAAAATTGTATTGTATCATCAACATTTTCTCATTTTTTTGTGCGATAAATTAACCTATATCATGAGAATTCCAGCTTATAAATCATACTTATAATATTGGCGGCCGGATGGCCGAGGTTAGGTTAGGTTAATTAGTTTACGCCGCCATATCCTCATGGGATATACTGTATCTGGCGGCGGCCACTTGTAGAGCCCATCACAGGCTGGCCAACACCCGTAATGAGGTCAACCGGATGGTTGAAGGATGGGGTTCAACGGGCCGGGCCCGGACCCCTCCTGAAAAACTGGAGGTGTGGGACCCGGATCCTCCAGGGTGGTAAGCCAAAGCTTTACCACGCGGCCATCCGGCCGACTCGATGGCCGAGTGGTAACGCGTTGGCGTGCCACGCAGAAGGACCCGGGTTCGCGTCCCCGGTCTGATCCCAGATTTTCGGGGTGTTGGGCCTGGCCGGTGATCCCCGTCCTTTATCATCCGGCCTCCTCCACAGGTGTGGGTGCAGCCCGTGGTTGGAACTGGCTTCTCCCTCTTAGTAATCTCCCTAATTGGAATGGGGGCGTAAAATATGCAAAAAAATCTTACTTAATATTTTTAAAAGAGGTTTTAAAAATGATTTCTTGTTACCATTATATTTGAATAAAGCAAAGTGTTCGAGGTTTAATGATGATCACAGATTAGTTGAGACAGATAGGACCACAGATTACTAATACAGATGGAACACTTCCTATACTTTCAATGGTAACTTTTCAACATGACGTAGTCATACAAGGAACCAATCGCATTGCCTAGAACAGAACGTAACTTGGATGGCGCTATTAAAGGAACCAATCACATTGCCTAGAACAGAACGTAACTTGGATGGCGCTATTAACAGTTAAACGTCATCATCAACAAAGCCAATAAAAGAAGTCAGGATATGACATCCCAAAAATATCTGTACTTCCTGTATAATCGTTATTACCTTCTCGATTTATTTTCGATTTTAAGAAGTTAAATGTATTTTTAAAAATAAAAAGTTGATTTTTAATCATAATTTATATTTTATACATTCAAATTACATATAATACAAATTTGTTAATAAGCAAAACCAATGATCATCTTCTGAAGACCAGGAAGGAAATTTTGCAATAATTCATTTAATACAATACCAGGTAAAATTTATCTTATCCCGAAGCGATAGAGCACGTCTCGCCGCCAACTCCAACCTGCATCTATATACTGTAATTAAATAGGTAATGCCGCGCTGCCCTAGACGACGCGAAAATTCAACAATCGAATGAGAATCTTACCTAGGATTCATTTTTGAGTGAAAAATATATTTATTTTTCATTATTATAAATTAATATTTTAATCCATTTGCTAGTAATACACAAATGCTTATATTATCTCATCCATGATTTAATTAAAATAGGTTAAAAAGTAACTAAAATAATATTTAAAATAATGAAAAAATAATTATTATTTAAAATCTGTACTAAAAAATAACTTTAGTCTATCAAAAAAGTTCATCGTAAGCAAAATCAAAACTTTGAAATTGCACGCTTAACATCTAGAAATCACCTTGCACACGTCATCCTAACAGTGTATGATGACATCGTTAGGATGATCCACTCATTTTAAAATACGATCAAAGATTTGAATACGATAACTCAACTCAACTAGACAAAATACAATGTAAGGGAAAACGAAACTTTGAACGGTCTCTTGGGAGCCATGTGACGTAGATATATTCCAATGGAATTTTTACTATGATACTTAAATATGAATTTTTTTTAGAAAAGAACACAATTATTCAATAACAATAATATTAAGAAAATATTTTTATGTAAATTATCGAAATTTATTATTATTTGTTAACTTGATATTTTCTGAAGCGACATAACCTTAATATCCGCCATCAGGTAGATTTTTTACTTTAGTAAAATTTTACTTTACCTAATGCAATCCAGCGTGTCATGCCATCAAATCTAGTCTGCATTTATATAAGTGCATCAGCTAGGCGACGCTGCGCTGCCTGATGTGCCGCGACACAGAAATTCCGACAATAATCCAAGAATCTTATGTAGGCGTGCTGTGCTGGATTATTGTTGAGAATTTCTGCGTCGCGGCGTCACCTATCTGATGCACTTATACAAATGCAGGTTGCAGTCAGACGCGCAAACTCTTAACTCCAAACCACCGATTTTGTTGAGTTAAAAGTTAACCTCGATTTCTGCATTCCGTCGAGTTAACTCGACGTTGTGAATACCAATTTTCGTTTAACTCGAGATTTAACCCTTACTCTAACTCTGACTCGAGCTACAGAATACCGCCGTAAATCACCTAACTGAGGATGCGCTGTGGTACTGAAATTTCCTTGTTTTTAGCTAAGTGTCCCATCTGTATTAGTAATCTGTGTAGACTAGAATGACATTGTTTCATTTAATTAAAGGTGATCAGAAATAAATTGCTGAGTAGCAGAAGGACTTTTATTTTTATATTCACAAATTAAAATCTTTTCGTGAATATCTAATGTCGTTTTTGACATTTTTCCGAATAAAGGCTGTATTCCACTTGTCTACTTTTGGCGGTAGCGGCCAGCGACAGTGGCCGTTGCTATGTATGCCATAAGATTCGTAGAAACAATAATAATCGACCTTCCACTATCTACAACAAAAGTGAAGTGAGTAAAGGCTATATTCCACGTGTCTACTTTCAGCGGTAGCGGCCAGCGACAGTGGCCGTTGCTATGGAAACAATCCCACAATCCACCGCTTCAGCGACGAACCGCTAGATTTCAACATGTTGAATATTTGCGCAATCGCTTAACTTTGCCGCTTTCAATATCCAATGAAAAGACAATATTTTCATGACGATGGCTATGGTTATGCATGTGTCGATAAGACGCATGACTTTGCCGCTTTCAATATCCAATGAAAAGATAGTATTTGTATGACGATGGCTATGGTTATATACGTATCAATGATGCATGGTTGTTACCTGACAAATATAGACGACATAGAAAGAAAAGAAAAATGCTTATAGAAGAAAAAAAGGAAATATTTATACAATACTGTATGCAGGGAATATAGATACGATTTGATATTACCAATAAAATTTGAATTAAATGCAATGCTTCATTGCTTAAGTTAATCAGACAAGTTTCTTGTTGATTGGTTCTGATCACTCATCACTGATTAGTCTGTTGATATTTGGAACTCGCCCATGGTTATTACTTGACAAAAATGGACGACGTACAAAGAAAAGAAATGCTTAAAGAAGAAGTAAGAAAAGGAGATATTTATACGATGTTGTATGCAGGGAATATAGATACGATTTGATATTATCAATAAGATTTGAATTAAATGAAATGCTTCATTGCATATTTCAGCAAATAGTTGAATATTACAAACATAAGTCATTATTGATTCGTATAAAACGCAATACTTGGTAAAAAGTAACTTGCACTTCGCGAACAAGAATTGAATTTGTAATTTTATTTATCAAATGAATAAATAAGAAGATAAAATCGAAACTTAAACTTAATAACGGCATAGAGTTCGATCTTTTTGTCAATTCTAAAAGTAACGATGCTGCACGAAGCAAACATTTTCCGCCATTTTATTTGTTTACATGTGAAAAATGCAATAACTCTTTGGATTGGTCAATGAGTCCGATTTCGTTATTGGTCAATTTTACACTACTCAGCGATGCTTTTCACAGTGGAATTGGTTTGTCGTTTACCGTCGACGGCTACCGTTGGTCGCTACCGCTGAAAGTAGACAAATGGAATACAGCCTTAACTCCCATGGTAACGCCAGGTACTGCCAATAGTGGCAACAACTTCGAATAAGCGAAGTGTCCCATCTGTATCAACTAAAACTGTGAATGATGATATACAAGCAATTACTTACCATGATCATAATTCTAATTCATTTAGAAAGTTTACGAGCTGGAGATATTTTTGATTTTGACGTCGAAAAATATTCTATTTATTCTAGCACTTTGTATTTTGGTTATGAGTTTATTGTTCAGCTACAAAATTATTACCAAGTTCATATGACAAATTAAAAAATAGCAACAATTCATCCCATTGAGATAAAATTGTTTTAAATACATGGTAATGTGCTAACTATTTTGTACTACTAACAAGTTGATGAATTTTATTACGTGAATTATTTTCATTCATAAGAGCAATTAAAGTTTTATATTCGTTAATTCTTTTAGGGCTGGCTGAAAAATATGATTCTTTCTGATTAAATAATTTATCTTGGATGATATTCATAGGCTTTTTCAGCACATAAATGAAAGAAATGACAAATACATTTTAAAATAATTAGATCTGGAACATCATTTTTTGAATCTGATTATATTGAATAAAGAATTAGATAAGATAAAGAATTATTAGTTCCAACCATAACATTGGCATTATTAAGGCCGATTCCTACCAGCCTTATTTCTTATGTTCCAAAATTCCACATCTCTATTATTTTTTAGGAGGATCGGGGCCTGGCTCATTGAACCCATCCTCTATCTGAAGACAGACCTCACCAGAGATGCGGCCGGATGGCCGAGTGGCTTGATTAAATATCTAAGAGAATCATATTTTTTTTAGCCATCTGATAACTCCTGCATGCCACGCAGGAGCTATCAGATGGCTAAAAAAATATGATTCTCTCAGATATTAGTATCACACATCCCGGTCCAGAATCTTCTGAAAAGTTTTTCGGGGTTCCAAGCCGATCCGGCGATCCCCGTGATTGTAACCTTGGTTGGAACTGGCCCCGCTCCTTAGTAATCTCATTGATTGGAAAGGGGTGTAATAAAAACAAAAAAAAACCTCATCAGAGATATGAACAGTCCGTAGTGGGCATTGAAATGTTTTAACGCTTTGTAGTCTCTTAGTATTCCGGGTAGAAAGCGGTGTTAAACAACAAAAGAAAAAATTATCTAATTTATTGTGAAATAGCGATGGAGGCCGGATGGCCGAGTGGTAACGCTGTCGGCATACCACTCAGGAGGACTCGGGTTCTCGTCCCGGGTCTGATAACTCCTGAAAAGTTTTTCGGAATGCTGGGCCCGGCCCTGCGATCCCGTCCTTCACCATCCGGCCACTCTCCACGGGTGTGGATAAGGTGATCCTCGTCCTTCACCATCCGGCCCCCTTCCACGGGTGTGGGTGCAGTCTCCGTGTTGGAACTGGCCCCGCCCCTTAGTAATCTCCCTGATTGGAAAGGGGCGTAAAATATGCAAAAATAAAAAATAAAATAGCGATGGAAATAGCATTTAAAAAATCCATAAAATACAGTAATCTGTTTTATAAAAATTAGATTTAAGAAAGTGAAAAATAAGTTTAATTTAATAATTTACTTCACTAATAATTCTGTAAAAAAACGTTAATTAATTTGATTATTTAGTTTTAATTTTAAAAAATAATACCTGTATTGATATTTTACGCGAAGCGGTGTTGCATTACAAAACTGTCAACGAATATGGCCGATCGCAGGGGGACTGTATGTTTATAAAATTATCACAGTTTTAATTAATTGTTAATAATGAATAATTTCATTAATATTTTAAGAAATTAAAAATATAAGCTGTATGATAATATATAATTAATGCTGTACAGTTACAAAAGAGAATTTAGTTAAAATAATTTATATTGCGCATGTTACTATTGAGTAATGTAATGTTTTCTTCAATTAAATTTATATAGAATGTAAAGAATTTTTGGTAATTTTTTACTATGGTTAGTTACTGCATTAACGCATTCATGTTTTGATATAGAAAAATTTTATTCCAATCGGTATATTATAATTATCCTACTATTGTCTTATTATTGTATAAATGTAAATATGATGATTTCATTATTTACATTTGATTACTAATCTTTTTATGATTAAATAGTATTGAAACAAAAATTTTATATCAAAGCTTATGAAGATTTAATTAAAATATACCTAAAAGTTTACATTTACTGTTTAAAAGCAAGAAAAGATCAGAAATTCTATGAACATGGAATTATGCTACTACCAGGAAGATGGCAGCATATGTTGGATTAAAACATAATTAAATAAAATATTTATATACTATAAAAAATTGTCATTCATTTTCGTGGGAAAAAAAACGAAATTACTTTCCGAACAACCCAATAATCATCTCATATATTCTAAGTAATCACAACTATCAAAAAATGCACAAACTATTGATCAGAAATATTGATTTTCATAGATTGTTACATTTCCATTTAATAACTGATTTAACTGATGATATGTACAGCAGTGGCCACCATGTTTACTTGCCAAAAATGCAGGCTTGCAGAGTCGGAGTTGGAGTTGGAATTTTAAACTGTCCAGAGTCGGGAGTCGGAGCTGAATTTTTTTAAAAGGTGGATTCTGAGTCAGATTTTTAAACCTCCAATTTTGCAACCCTGGGTTTCAGAATCGGAGGTTTTTGGGTGGAGTCGAAATTGGATTTTTAAACTGCCTGGAGTCGGAAGTCAGAGTCGGACCTTACAAATTTTAGGGAATTGGAGTCGGAAATTGGATTTTTAAACTGCCTGGAGTCGGAAGTCGGAGTCGGACCTTACAAATTTTAGGGAATTGGAGTCAGAGTCAGATTTTTTTTAAAAGGTGGAGTCAGATCATTTGCCATCTGAATCTGCAACCCTGCAAAAATGATTGGTCTATAAACTTCCAATCTTATTTATGAAACATCCAATAGATTAATATTTTGAATGTATTTAAATATTCATACACATTTGAATATTTTTAATAAAATTGCAAAAAAATAGACATTTTTTTAGGAATAAACATGACAGATCTTGCAGCTACTACTATAGGATATTATTACTAGTGCTAAGAAGATGCAACACAATTACTTTATGTATTACTGATCATATTTGTACAGGATCCAATATTTAAATATCTATAGAAATATTAAATTATGCTTAGTCATACATATCCACATATAAACTATTTCCTAATCCTTTGCTAATTGAATAATTAAAAATTAATTAATTTAAGCACTTTTAGGAAATAATGAAAACAACATTTAATCCAAAATGTTTTCAGCTGGTTAAAATTTTTTTTTTGTTAAAAATGTTTACATATTTTTAACAAAAAATTGAAAGGATCAGTAATATTTTATCTTTGATTTTTAAGTATCTTTAATTAGGAACAAATATATCAAATTAAAACAATTTTGTAAGTGTAATAGAAATGCAATGCAACTAAACCATAAAATCTTAATAGCATATATTGTAATATTTTTAAAGATATCTGTTATGTACAAAAAGTATTTGGAATTATAAAATTACCTTACATCCAAGTTTATCATCATAGCCCCAATAAAATGGTGCACATTTTTCACAATTTTTTCCAATTGTGTTAGGAGGACATACACATTTGCCTGAAACTGAATCACATACATATCCAGGTATTTTACATGGCTGACATTCTGCAAAAATATAATGAATTTTATTAATGTTTTAAATTTAATTATTAAGAAATTCAAATAAAAATTTGCTTAAATTACTGATAATAAATCTTTAAATAAAATTTTACTTAGATTTATATTATCACCTTCCAATATTATTTTAAAAAATTTATTTAGCAAATATTTTATTCTTTAATAATTATCAAAACTATATATAAAAATACATAAATCTTAAACGATGATATACTGCATTGTAATTCAGAGCCACAATATAGTGGAAAAATTTAGAAAATATCAATAATTTCATAGAAAAAAGATTTATTGAGAAAAACAAATACATTCAGACTACAAGTCCATATTCATCAGTCAGTTTATAAATACAAAGAAAACAAAAGAAAAACTCATTCTATATACACAGTTTAAATAGAATGTTATTCTTCTAAAAATAGCACTTAACAGCAGTTGAAAACAATAATTTAATTTATTGTAACATTTTTGGTTGATAAATAACTATCTTCAGACACAGAATAGAATACAAAGCTTTAGTTCATTTTTGAATGTATGAAATATGTTCGTTGAACATATGTTGTATGTTCAATGAACAATACGTATCAACATATGAATGTATGTTGATATGTTCAAAAATGAACTAAAAGCTTTGTAGTCTATTCTGGGTGCTGAAGATGGTTGTTTATCAATTGAAAACGTTACAATAAGATTAAATTACTGTTAAGTGCTATTTTTAGAAGAATTATGTGTATTTTGTTTTCAGCAGTTAGTTAAAATAGTAGAATGTTATTATAATAATAATATTTAAACTGATATATGGAGTTAAGAATTTAACATATAAATAACATTGTTTACATTATATATAAGAAAATTAACACACTGAGAACCAAGTGCATTTTAAATACAGCCAACAGTTTTCTGTGAAGAATCCATGCTCATTTTAAAGATGGAAATGAATTTGATTTAATATAAAGTTATTCCCATATCTAATGCATCTATAGCACTGTTGCTTAGCATGAGACTGTTATCTATATATTCAACACAAATTCTTCCATCTAAAAATAAATTTTCAAATTGTATTTATTTATTTTTTCTAAGAATAAAACAAAGCAATACCATTTCATACTTCAATCATTGTTGTTTATATGAGACTGATGTTTTCTAGATGATAGCAAAGTTATGAATCTGTTAAAAAGATCATTTAATGACTTTCTTGTCATCAAAATTTTAGAATTCAACAAATCATCTTAATCTGATAGATAAAAAACTAAAATATTTCAAAATTTCATAAAACATCAATTTTAATTCAGAAAATATTACTCTTCTTAATTGGACAAATGAACAGCACTTTAATTAAGTAATAAGTTGAAAGCAGTTAAAGAGAATAGAACTATAATTACTCTTCTTTTTGAAAATAGAAAATTTTTTCTCTTATCCCTAAAAATTTCAAATTACAAGCCACAAATTTTACAGAATTTTTTGAAAAATCATCAGTCCAAATTAGCAATTAGGTTTGCAAAATTTCATTCTGACAATTTTGATGTAAAGATGCACCATGGGCAGGAAACTTATTTGAAGCTGATGATGGTAAATAAAAGTATTGGTTGAAGCAAACTGCTGAATAACAACAAGAGAAATTACTACAAGATTGAATTTTTTTAATTCAACCGTTCATGACCAGTTGAAACATTGATATTTGGGTTCCTCATGTTCTCAAAAGAAGATTTGTTCCATTGCATCGACATCTGTGATTTGCTGCTCAAACATGAAGAAAATTATCCCTTTTTGAAGTGGATCATAACTGTTGATGAAAAATGGACTGTTTACAACAAAGTTGAATGCAAGTGATCATGGAACAGAAGAAATGAACTGGCTTAAAGCACTTTGAGACCCCATATTCATAAAATATGATACTCTTTGTTTGATGGGATTTTAAGGGATTTGTTTTTTTTTGAGCTTCTACCATACAATTCCAAATTAATTCAGAAGTGTACTGCCACAAATTGGACAAATTGAGTGATTCCATCAAACAGAAGAAGCCAGAATTGATTAACAGTAAAGGCATAGTGTTTCACCATTACAATGCCAAACTTCATACAAGCTTGATGACTCGCCAGAAGCTGTTACAGCTTGGATAGGATCTGCTACCATACCCACCATATCTGGCACTCTCTGATTATTACTTATTCCGGTCTTTACAGAATTCTTTAGACGGCAAAACATAGTTTAAATGATGATGTCAAAAATCACTTGGCTCAGTTTTTTGCAAGCAAAGATCAGAAATTCTACAAGAACAGAATCATGCTACTACCAGAAAGAGACAACATGTATTGGACACAAATGGTCAATATATAATTAAATAAAATATTTATATACTATAAAAAAAAAAATAAAATATTTATATACTATAAAAAAATTGTTGTTCATTTTCATGAGAAAAAGAAATTACTTTCCAAACAACCCAATACATTTCAGACCATGGGAAAATGTGGCACTGTGATAATTTTTAAATAATGAATATAAAATATGATACTACAAGTGAACAACAGCATATGAAGTTTTATCATGTGAATTGATTAATTCACTCCATACACAAGCAGAGATATGGCATCAACAAAACACATGCAACTAACATAATTACAAATAAAGGCTTCTAGAAGCTATCCCAAAATGGGTGATGTTCAATATGTCCACCATGCTTCAGGGCAACAAGTGATACTGTATCAAAGCATGATCCACAGCAACACATAACTGATCAGTGTAGATGTTTCATGCATGCAAGGTGATATGGCTCTTCAAATCAGCCAGGTTTCCAAGATTTCCTTGATAATCTTTGTGTTTGATGTAACCCCAAAGTTAAAAATCACAACGGATAAGGTTTGGTGAATGCAGAGGCCATCTTGTAGGAAATGCATGACTGATAATGCAATATTCTGAAAAATGATGTCACATCAACTATTGAATATCATGCCTAATGTGTGAGGAAGCCCCATTTTGTTGGAACATTGTTATATTGAGACATCCTCATTGCTGGAATTCTGGAATGACAAAATCCTGCAACATATCCTCATAATGTGCTGCAGTTATGGAAAAAATCTTGGATCTTGCAGACTGATTTCCTCATAGAAAAATAGCCCAACCAAAAAACATGGCAGTAAAACCTATCCACACAGTAACATATGGTGAATGCAAGAGCATCTGATGGACTTAATGAAGATTCTCTGTTGCCCAGATATGGCAGTTTTAAGTGTTCACTGTTCCACATCTGAAATTGAGCCTCATCACTCCATAGGATGTTCCACAGTGGACATATTGAATATTGCCTGTGAGATCATTTTGAGACAGCTTCTAAAAGCTTTGTTTGCTGTTATGTTAGTCACATGTGTTTTGTTGGTGTTGTTAGACATATATTGATTGAGAGTTTATGTATGGAGTGAATCAATCAGATAATATTTCAAATGCTATTGTTTATTGATAGTGTCATGTTTATATTCATTATCTAAAAATGATCGCAGTGCCACATTTTCATCTATCAGCCATTTTTGGAACTACAAATTTTATTGCACTGATCATTTTCCCATGGTCTGAAATGTATATCTTCCAAATTTGGAAATGTTACATCCATGGATTGCCTCTCCAGACCATTCCAAATAAGGATATTTTAATTTGAATCACTCTGTATATATTATCTTAATAAACATAACAAACCAGTGGCGTGCAGTCCATGGAAGCTGTGGAAGCGCCGCTTCCCTTGTATTTTCTAAAAGATAAATAATAAATACATAGGGGCCTATTCCTTTCCTTTTTTTTCTCTTTCCCACGGTTCAATTTTTTATTACATGCTCTTCCCCCTTCTTCGAGTTTGAAAACAAACTGTTAATGGAGAGAGACAAAGTGATTGGGGAGTAACATCCGTTACAA
The DNA here is from genome assembly GCA_000484575.1 of Olivierus martensii. Lineage (NCBI taxonomy): Eukaryota > Metazoa > Arthropoda > Arachnida > Scorpiones > Buthidae > Olivierus > Olivierus martensii. The sequence goes on along the minus strand of AYEL01073113.1, from coordinate 67,532 downwards.
GGCAAACTTAGGGAGCTGATCCCTCCCTAAATTGGTATAATTACCACACCCTTACTCACTGATGCCGTTTTCTTCCGGCAGCCTCTCATCGGGGAAGTTCAGATGTTCAAATCCTGACAACCACACACCAAAATATCATATAACGCTTCCACTGATTCTATCCACTAGACCAGCACTAGACGCTCGTAGTGAGTTTTTTGAGTAATTGGATTGTTTTAAGATTTAAAAAGTAAATATTTTATGTACGTTTCCTTATAAAACTATATTTATTTTCTTTCAAAATATATTCATATTCATAGAATTGAAGAATATTTTGTACAAGTAAGTTTTCATAATTTTAATTTTAATTTTAGTTCTTATATTATGGCTACCGATCCAGAATGCAACTGTGTTATTGAAAATTTGTTTACAAAAAGTTTTGGCTCAAGACCCTATAATGAAAAAGAAAACATTATTAAAAGTGAAAGACCAAAACCTAAATTAAATGTTACTACTTCAACAAAAAAATTTGTTCGACATTTTCACGATAAAATTTATGAAGATATAAAATGGCTTTGTGGGTGCATGAAAATGCAAAAATTGTTTTGTTGGCCTTGTCTACTATTTTCAAAGGAAATTAGTGTGTGGAATAAGAATGGCTTTGATGATTTAAATAATTTAAGTAAAGCTCGCAAAAGACACAAGAATAGTAAATGTCACATCGATTCATTCATAAAATTGAAGCAATTTGGAAATCAAAACAGAATAGAATTTAACATTAGTGAACAATATAAAATAAATATTGAAAATTATAACAAGAAAGTAACAGCTAATAGATATATTATATCTAAATTAATAAATGTTATATGTTTCTTGTCAAAGCAAGAATTGGCATTTAGAAGGCATAGGGAATCTATTGAATCTAATAACAGAGGTAATTATATTGAACTTGTTTATTTATTACTTAATAAATAAACAAGTAGTCAGATAATCTATTAAAAATACATTTAGAGAAGTCTACGATTTTTACTGGCTTATCGAACAGAATTCAAAATGATCTCGTTAAATCATTAGGAAACGTTTTATTGCAAGAAATTAAAAAGGAACTTGAAAATGCAACATTTGTTGCTATTATTGTAGATGAGACAACTGACATCAGCCACAGAGCTCAGATGTCAACTGTATTTCGTTACATGAAAGAAAACGGTAATGTTGAAGAAAGATTTGTGGGCTTTACTCACGTGAGTGAGAATAGAGACACAAATTCGTTATTTACTCACATTAAGAGTTACCTTGATGAATTTCAGTGCACTAAAAAATTAGTGGCACAAACATACGACGGTGCTGCCGTAATGGCCAGACAACATAATGGTGTCCGAGCTAAAATTAAAGAAATATCGAAACATGCTATTTTCATACACTGTTATGCTCACAGATTGAACCTAATTTTCTCTCAATCTGTTGGATATATAAAAGAATGTAAAATATTTTTTCAAACTATAACAGGATTTTCTTCATTTTTTTCTAAATCATCTAAAAAATCTCATGCCTTAGACAAAGAAGTCAAAAAGCGTTTTCCTTCAGCCACACCTATTAGATGGAATTATAATAGCAGGATTGTGAACTGTGTTATGGAATATAAAAAAGAATTAAAACTTTTGTTGCTCAATATGGTTGAAAGTCCAGAAAAATGGGATTCTGATACAACAATTGCTGCAAGAGGATTATACCATTATTTAACAGATTTTGATTTCAATTTTTTGTTACTAGTTTTTTATCAAATATTTGCACAGTCAGATATCTTATTTGATATATTACAAAAAAAGAATTTTAATATAACATATTGTATTGCAAGAATAAATCAGTTTATTGACTTTTTACAACAGAAAAGAAATGATTTTGATTTGATTTGGGACGCTTTGGAAGAAGATCAAAATTTTTCAGAAATGCAACCAAAAAAACAAATAAGACTTACTGATATTGGATCTAAAAAGGAGTCATATAAATGTATGTTTTATGAAATAATGGATACATTGATACAAAATTGTATTGATAGATTTTCAAATATAAAATCTTTAGAATTTTTAATCACTTTTAGATTTTAATAATTTTAAAGATTATGAAAAACAATTTCCCAAAGCGAGTTTTAATTCTTTAAGTAAATTTTATGGAGAATTTTTTGATTTATGTAAATTACGTAGTGAATTGCAATATTTATATTCATGTCCAGATTATATAGGCAAGTCACTCTCAGACGTAAAAATATTATAATTAATGACAATCTAAACAAAGATGTACTAAAACAATTATATAATTTAATATCATTAATTTTTACGATTCCGTCTACGAGTGCATCTGTTGAGTGCAGTTTTTCAACACTGAAGCGAATTCATACATTCGCAAGGAACGCTCAGACAGAGGAAAGATTGTCATCACTAGCATTGCTTTCAATAGAAAAAGAGCTTTTAAATACTCTGATGGAATAAACAACAAGCGATTTTTATGATAAAGTAATTAACGACTTTGCGGAAAAAATCGCCGTATCGAGTTAGTTTATAAAAAATAATAAAAATAAGTTCTTATATCTTTGTTTCATGTCAATGTTTCTATTTTAGAACCAAAATAAATAAACTGTTTATTTTTGTCATTTTTAGTATTTGTTTATAATTTTTATGGAAACACAGCTTCCCTATCAGCAAATGTCACTGCACACTACTGTAACAAACACAAAACTATAAAAACCAGACACAAAAATTACTCTTTATATATATCAGATCATTGGTCAGGGACTCCAAACCCAATGGAATTGCATTGACCAATCCTAGAGTTTATTGATTACATCATCATCGTAAATGTGAGTAGTTATAAGTCATAGACTATCTATATTTAAGTATGAGCATTCACATATATCTATTTATTTTTAATAACAGAACTGAAAAAAATTGGTATATTTAGGAATAAATATGGCAGATTCTACACTATTATAGGATATATTAATAGTGCAAAAAAGGATGTAATGTAACTGCTTTAAATATTTTTAATCATATTTATGCAACATTTGATATTTAAACACCTCCAAGAGAATTAATTTATATATAGTCATACACATTCAAAATTTTTAACAAAAAAAAAGTGAAAAAATCAGCAAAATCTTTTTTTTTAGGAATAAATATGGCAAATCACATGGTTAGCACAAAGAATGGTGCCAGCCATGTGATTTGCCATATTTATTGAATTATATATTTATTTATATTTGAAGAATGTGGCAAGCTCCCCAGCTAATCTTATGATCTTATGAAAAAATTTTCAATTTTTGACTGTCCTGTATATAAACCAACTACCTTCAAAAGTTTTTGTGAAAAAAATTTTTGGCTTATATACAAATACAATAGATCCTCATTTAACATTGTCTCAGTTAACATCATTTCATATTATATCACTAGCAAAAATTTTAAATTAATTAATTAAAAAGTTAAACGTAGGGCTTTATTCCATTTTGTTCCTATCTTAAGGAACAAAATGGAATAAAGCCCTAAGTTCTCTCATTTTCCTTTATAATAGAAAGAAAACAAGTGGAAAACTAGGTAGTTGTAGAAAACAAGGTAGTCATATCTTACATGAGCACTAATTCAAATATTGTATACGATATTATCTTTGAACAATATATTTTAATTAAACTATACAGCATATAGGACATTTAGCCAGATTAGCAGAGTAAAAATATTTTGGTTTTCTAATCAAAAGACATGAAATCAAATTAGAAATCCATTCATTCAAAAATTTATATGAGGTCTATGCCAGGCTCATCAATTCTTGTCTTGTACAATTCAGCAGACATCCACAAGTGTTGACAACCTGTGATAAATGTTAGCACACTGTTTAGTGATTAGTGAATGATTGAAAACTGGCATTAAAAAACTAATCATATACATAACATCCATGAATTCTAAACTACTTTTTAACAGAAAATAATTTTCTTTACCTGTAAAACATGTTATATAATTGCTTTGAAAAATTTTATAGTTAAAGTTTTCAATTAAATTATGCTTTTGTTTCATTTCATTTCACAGAAAATAATTTTCTTTACCTGTAAAACATGTTATATAATTGCTTTGAAAAATTTTAAAGTTTTCAATTAAATTATGCTTTTGTTTCATTTCATTCCATAAGTAAACAATATAGTAATGTTTATATGAGAAAAATTACAAAATATTATCTCTTCTAATATCAGAATCTAGGAGCATAATCATAACTTATAACAGTAAGTCAATAAGGATTTTAGTTTCAATTATTGCTGTTTCAATTAAAGTTGCAATTTTTAGGAACTTAACCCCAAAATTAAACAAGGATCCACTGTATATAAGGTAATAGAAAAATTTTACTCTCCAAAACATAATCATCTTTTTTATTCAGTTGGCTATCTATTTTGTAAAATATTTGCCTTCCATCTGAAAGATGATTAATTCCAAATTACACATATCTAAATCTTTTTAAGTACAAGATTTTAAAAAATCTGAAAGTGTAGGACCAAACTTGTTGATCCCAATCCTTTCTATATAGATTTAGGCAATTCATGATGAGATCTATCTTAATAACAACAGTCACAGATGTGTAACTTGAAAGATATTGTCGTTTTAGATTTTAAATGGAACAAAAATCAATAGTACATTGAAATCAGCATAAGAAATTCTTAAAATAATCTATTTTTTTTATCAAAAAAGTTTTTAAGTCCAATCACAAATTATCAATGATTTAATCAAAGACTGATTTAAATCAGATAAAAATTTATATTTAGAAATAATCCTGAAAAAAATCTTTAAAATGATATGCTATTCAATATTCTATAAAAATGTCAATTTTTGATTTTTATTCAAATTATTGATCCAATAGACATGGAATTATTCTTAAACTTTTTCTGATTATTATAGAATCAAACAATAAAAAATCTGAATAAATATGAGGGGAAATCAGTAAGTTGCAAATGCATGTAGGGGCTTGACAGCATTGGGCATGGACATACTGACTGTATTATGTAAAAGCAACTCTCAAGTTACAGGAGGGAATTGTTCAAAATCTCTCGTGGTGGATGCAAGTAGTGCTGTGTGTACAAGAACATGATAACTATGTTGGAAGAGTATATGATAAGAGCATACACTATTTCAACATGGTCTGTTGTGCAGTTTTTGTGGGTGAAAGGACTTGCTATGAAGAATATTCACAAAGAACTTGTTTCTGTGTGTGGATAGCATACATTGTGACAAGCAGTGCACAATTAGTTAGAGAAATTTGCTAACAGGCATACAAAAGTCATTGATGAATCATCCAAGTTGGCTTGTGGAGATTGCAATCACCACAACTGTGGAGCATGTTGAGATGATGATTCACACAAACAGGAGACTCACCATCAACATAGTGGCAAGTAAAATAGAGTGCTTGCACGCAGGACCGGTTTACCTATAGGCTGATTAGGCCGTATCCTAGGGCCCCGCGATTCTAGGGGCCCCAAAACTATCAATCAGTTTTCAACTTTTATAAACTTTTAATAAGAAAAAATTGGTTTTTATTAAAGTGCTAGATAGAAAGTAAAATTTTAAAAGTTCCTTATAAGTTATAAGAAGCCTTTAAAATTAGACGTAGCTGATTTGAATTTTTAGGGGCTCCAAAGCCTTGCTTGTCCTAGGGCCCCCAAAATGCAAATCCGGCTCTGCTTGCACGGTTTGGCCTACAGCATCATGCATGACTGTCTAAAGTTCTGTAAAGTATATGCATGCTGTGTGCCAAAATAACTGTTAGAGAAACAAAAACTGGTGTGCATAGACCTCTCCTTACAGCATCTGCTTCAGTATGCCATGGAAGGACAGAATATGCTGACCTGGATCATCATGGGTGCATCACTTCCAACTGAAATCCAAGCGGGGCTTCCATGCATTGGAAGTATTTCTAATTGCTGGTTTCCAAAAAGTTCATGATGACACCCTTAGTTGATAAAGTCATATTGACTGTTTTTTTTAGATGCAGGAGAGTTCTGTTTGTCCATTTCCAAATAAGGGATGTCAATGTCAATGCCATCTCATATTCTAAAGTGTTAGCAAACTCCATGATGCAATTCACTGGAAACATCTGGGCCTGCTGTCATGTAGCTTCTTGCTTCATCAAGACAATGATAGACTACATATGGCCCAACTGATAATGGCAGAGATGCAGAAACTGTGGTGGGAGATGCTAGAACATCCACCCTACAGTCCAGACCTTGTACCCAGTGACTTCCAACTGTTTGGTGCCCTGAAAACACATTTGGTAGGCCAACATTTCGGCAGCAATGCAGAAGTTAAAAAAAGAGATGTGCTTGTGGATTTAGCAACAGATTCCAGCTTTCAATGTCAAATATAATTTATACAAGTGATCCCCAAAGAAATTTTAACAGTTGTGCATTTTTGTACCAAAAGAGTTTTATGCTGCAGGATTCTAGATACTCATATAGCACTGGGACAAGTGTGTAAATGTACAGGGGGATTATGTGGAAAAAATGAATGGTGGTACCAAATAGATATTTAGTGGTTTCCATGATATCAACTGTTGTAACTTACTTACTGACTCTCCCTTGTATATAAGAAATTAATTTTAAATGATTATTAACTGATGTTGTTATAATCCTTAAAAATTCCTTCATTGGTTTCAATTAGTGGTTCCCAAACTTTTAAGGGCATATCCTTTTTCAGTAAATAATAATAGCATGCAGTCCATGAAACAGATGTATTGGGACAAGCAAAAATACACAGCTATTAAAATTTCTTTGGGGATCACTGGTCTAAATTATATTTGACATTGAAAGCTGGAATCTGTTGTTAAATTTTCAAAGAGACATACAAACACAAATTGTTGTTTATTATTACAGGTTATAGATTGAATTTATTTTTCTATTAAATATATTTTTCAATAATAAAAATTATTTAATTTTTTAATAATACAATTATAAATATTTATACCTGAACATCCACTGTTTGAGAATCCATAATAATCTGGAAGACAATGATCACAAAACTGACCACCTATTCCAGGTTTGCATTTGCAATATCCATAATGAGCATCACATAAATGAGATATTGAACCTGTTATATTACATGAACAATCCTCACAACCTCTTTCAGAAATTAAATTCCAATATCCTTCCTATATCAAAATGATATTTATAATTGCATTAAAACATTTTTTATAGTAATTAGCAGCTAAATTAAAAATTAGTTAAAAATTAAAAATTTTTCACTATTTATAGATTAACTAATTTTAAAATAAAAATTTGTAGATTCACGTTCAGTTGTTTAACGCGGTACTTGTACTGCCTATCTCGGCTATTGTTTCGGTTCCTTCGGCAACTCCGGGCGTAAGGGGCCGAGGTTGGAGGACCTCCAGCTCGGAAGGCCTGCTGGACCAGTGTGGCCCCCTTGCTAAAGTGGCGCAGAGGTGAGGTTCCCTTCCCCGCCACAGCTCAGGCGATGATTATAGCCGAGTTCCATCTCGCAGAAGGATCCCTGTAGTGCGATAAAGCGGAGCAGGGCCATCTTGCCTTTATAGGCACCAAGTCTAAGAACTATATGAGCCTATATCCCGCCCCACTGCGGCCAGGGTGTCCAAGAACCCAATGTAGCATAAGCCCGCTTTTACCCCGCCAAATAGCAAGGCGCCAATTGCATTGGATCGGCGCCAGGCTGTCCAGGGGGATCCCTGTAGTGCGAAAAGCGGAGCAGGGCAATGTTGCCTTTTTAGGCACCAAGTCTAAGAACTATATCAGCCTATATCCTGCCCCACTGCGGCCAGGGTGTCCGGGAACCAATGTAGCATAAGCCCGCTTTTACCCCACCAACCAGCAAGGCGCCAATTGCATTGGATCAGCGCCAGGCTGTCCAGGAACCCAATGTGATATAAACTGGCTTTTAACCCAACCACCAACCAAGGCAGCGCTCCCGCCCCACGACCCAATGTGATATAAACTGGCTTTTACCCCAACCACCAACCAACGCAGCGCTCCCGCCCCACCGCCTCAAGGATGGCCGGGAACCCAATGTGGGATAAGCCTGCTTTTATCCCAGCCACCCACCAAGGAGCCAATCCCATTGGATCGCCACCAGGGTGGCCAGGAACCCAATGTGGAATAAGCTGGCTTTTACTCCAACCACCAACCAAGGCAGTGGTCCCGCCCCACCACCACAAGGGTGACCGGGAACCCAATGAAAGATAAGCCTGCTTTTACCCCAGCCACCCACCAAGGCACCAATTTTGTCTGATTGCCGCCAGGGTGGCCAGCAACCCAATGTGGGATAAGATGGCTTTTAACCCACCCACAACTAAGGCAGCGGTCCCGCCCCACAGCTGCAAGGGTGGCCGGGAACCCAATGTGGGATAAGCCTGTTTTTACCCCAGCCACCCACCAAGGCACCAACTGTATCTGATCGTTGCCAGGTGGCCAGAAACCCAATGTGGGATAAGATGGCTTTTACCCGATACACAACCAAGGCAGTGGTCCCACCCCACCGCCGCCAGGGTGGCCGGGAACCCTATGTGGGATAAGCACGCTTTTACCCCAGCCACCCACCAAAGAGCCAATCCCGACGGATCGCCATCAGGGTGGCCAGGAACTCAATGTGGGATAAGCAAGCTTTTACCCCAGCCACCTCCAAGGCGGGAATCCTGTTAGTTCGGCGCTAGGGTGGCCAACCAACCCAATGTGGTATAAACTGGCTTTTACCTGATCCACAACCAAGGCAGTGGTCCCAGCCCACCGCCACCAAGGTGGCTAGGAACCCAATGTGGGATAAGCTAGCTTTTACACCAGCCACCAACCAAGGCAGTGGTCCCGCCCCACCGTAGCCAGGGTGACCGGGAACCCAATGTGGGATAAGCTGGCTTTTACCCCAGCCACCATCCAGGCGGTAATCCTGTTGGATCGGCGCCAGGGAGGCCAGGAACCCAATCTGGAATAAGCTGGCTTTTACACTAGCCACTAATCAAGGCAGTGGTCCCGCCCCACCGCCGCCAGGGTGGCCGGGAACCCAATGTGGGATAAGCCAGCTTTTACCCCAGCCACCTTCCAAGGCAGCGGTCTTGCCCCACCGCTGCCAGAATTGCCGGGAACCAAATATGGCATAAGCCCACTTTTACCCCAGCTAGCTGCCAAGGCGCCAATCCCGTCGGATCGGCGCCAGGGTGGCCAGGAACCCAATGTGGGATAAACTGGCTTTTACCCCAGCCACCAACCAAGGCAGCGGTCCCTCCAAACTGCAGCCAGGGTAGCCCTGGAACCCCAATGTGGGATAAGCCCACTTTTACCCCAGCCACCCACCAAGGAGACAATCTCGTCGGATCACCACCAGGGTGGCTAGGAATCCAATGTGGGATAAGCTGGCTTTTACACCAGCCACCAACCAAGGCAGCGGTCCCTCCAAACTGCAGCCAGGGTAGCCCTGGAACCCAATGTGGGATAAGCCCGCTTTTACCCCAGGCACCCACCAAGGAGCCAATCTCGTCGGATCGCCACCAGGGTGGCTAGGAACCCAATGTGGGATAAGCTGGCTTTTACAGCAGCCACCAACCAAGGCAGCTGTCTCTCCCCACTGCTGCCAGAGTGGCCTGGAACCCAATGTGGGATAAGCACGCTTTTACCCTAGACACCAACCAATGCAGCGGTCCCGCCCCACCACTGCCATGGTGGCCTGGAACCCAATGTGGGATAAGTTGGCTTTTACACCAGCCACCAATCAAGGCAGTAGTCCCGCCCCACCGTCGCCAGGGTGGCCTGAAACCCAATGTGAGTGTGGGATAAGTTGGCTTTTACACCAGCCACCAATCAAGGCAGTGGTCCCGCCCCACCGTCGCCAGGGTGGCCTGGAACCCAATGTGGAATGTGGGATAAGTTGGCTTTTACACCAGCCACCAATCAAGGCAGTGGTCCCGCCCCACCTTCGCCAGGGTGGCCTGGAACCCAATGTGGAATAAGCACGCTTTTATCCCAGCCATCAACCAAGGCAGTGGTCCCGCCCCACCGTCGCCAGGATGGCCTGGAACCCAAAGTGGGATAAGCCTGGTTTTACCCCAGCCACCCACCAAGGAGCCAATCCCAATGGATCGCCGTCAGGGTAGCCAGGAATCCAATATGGGAGAAGCTGGCTTTTACACTAGCCACTAATCAAGGCAGTGGTCCCGGCCCACCGCCGCCAGGGTGGCCGGGAACCCAATGTGGGATAAGCCAGCTTTTACCCCAGCCACCTTCCAAGGCAGCGGTCCCTCCAAACTGCAGCCAGGGTAGCCCTGGAACCCAATGTGGGATAAGCCCGCTTTTACCCCAGGCACCCACCAAGGAGCCAATTCCGTCGGATCGCCACCAGGGTGGCTAGGAACCCAATGTGGGATAAGCTGGCTTTTACACCAGCCACCAACCAAGGCCGCTGTCTCTCCCCACCGCTGCCAGAGTGGCCTGGAACCCAATGTGGGATAAGCACGCTTTTACCCTAGATACCAACCAATGCAGCAGTCCCGCCCCACCACTGCCATTGTGTCACCAAGGCAGCGGTCCCTCCAAACTGCAGCCAGGGTAGCCCTGGAACCCAATGTGGGATTATTCTATCCCCTCGCCTCGCCCGCTTGAACTCGATCCGTCTCGTCCATATGTCATTCGTCGACGGGTGCAGGCTGAGACCTAACCGGCCTAACCCTAGCCGTTATTTATGGCCCAAAATTTCGCGGGGACATCTGTCCATTTTGATATAATCATTTATATCAGTTACATAATAAAAGTATTCGTCGACGGGTGCAGGCTGAGACCTAACCGGCCTAACCCTAGCCGGTATTTATGGCCCAAAATCTCGCGGGCACATCTGTCCATTTTGATATAGTCATTTATATCAGTTACATAATAAAACTATATCTTCAACTAGGAAAAATTATGATGAAAATATCCCTAAATGTTATTTCTCGATTGGACAAAAATCTATAATTTATAGGTCAATTAAGTTGTGGAACACACTAAAATTAGAAATAAAAGAAATTAAATCTTATACTAAATTGAAGTTATTATTAAAATCTATAGTCGCACTAATTGAAATCGCATTATTCGAACTCGCACTAATCGAGGCCTACCTGTACATAAAATAATAAAGGATAAATAGCTTCTAAGAACTAAAAAATTCTTATCTGAATTATAAGCGAAAATTATTTTATTAATTTAATAGTAAGTAAAACAGAGCAATTTAAAATATGATTTTTATATGTATCATGTATGTGTTAAAGTTTCAGTAAATAAAATGTGTTATGGATTATAAAAGAATAAATAGACTTGAAATCTTTTATAATCCATTTCCATGAATAGGAAGAATGTTAACATTGCTAATGGTGACTGGATTTGTTTCTTTTATGCTTTACTTCTTAAAAATGGACCATTTCTCTTGTATAGCTACTCTGTTATTTTAAATTTGGCTAAAATACAGCATTATGTTTATTGGTAAAAAATATTTCAGGCAAGTTTAGTTAATTGAAGTATACTTTAACAAAATCAAAGATAAAGATCAGTAATGATATTTAAAAATAATAAATTATTATTAAATAACAACATCAGAAGATAATATGGAAAAGGTGGTCCAAGAAATATGATTTCAGTATCTGCTACATAGTAATTCTTAATGAAGTTTAGAGATATCTTAATGGGTGATGCCAATATGTTTTAACATTCATTGAAATGTGCTTCTTCACATCTTATCAACTGCAAAATATTTCATATTAAATAAAAAAAAGAGAGAGAATAGTTTATACTAGGGCTTACAATATTTAAGGTTCTGGAAATTCTGGTATTTGGGATCCCAATCATTTTTTCTGGTATTCAAATACTGCTATTGATACAAAAATATTAGTTTTTGATATTAATTTAAAAAATGTTTGTTTATGATTTCTTTACATAAATGTTAAAATCAGCAGCAATAAATCATTAAAATTACTAAATTTTCAACTAAGAAATTGTTATACATCAGTGTTTCCAAAAATTTGAGTATTTTTGTAATAGTACTAACTTTTAAATTTTGTTACAAGGGCAGAAGTTATCAATATCCAAATATTTATATCACTTTTCATGAAAAAGCATATAAAAATGAACAATCATTTTGATAGGAATTGAAATGAAAAAGATTTTTATATAAACCAAATATATATTACAGTTGAATCTCTATAATCCGACACTCTGCGAACTGTTGCACCGCATGTAAAATTTTCATGTCACAATTTCTCAATGTGCGGGAGAGAAACTGACATAAACAAATTGTCAATCGCTATTCGTTCATTGTGCAGGCATTATAGTCAAACTAATTTTTAAATTCAGTACACTGTTTACTGTAAAATAGTGTTTTACTGTATCAGTGTTTGTTAATCATCTTTATATAATGTCACAAATCAGAAAAAGCGAAAAACAAAAACACAAGACATTGACTGTGGTGGAAAGGCAGATATAATTAAGAAACTTGAATTGGGAGAAAAGTTTAATGATTTGACTTTGTTTTATGGGACTGGACGAGCCACCATTTATAACATTAAAAAAAATCAGAATAAAATTGAGGGGTTTATGAAAGATTTGAACAGCAAGAGAATGACAGGAAATTTGTTTGTGTAATTCCATTTTTTTCATTGAATATTCAATAAACAGATCTCTGAAATCCGACAAACCCTGGAACCATATGTGTCAGATTAGAGAGACTACTGTATATAATTTTTTTTTTGATCATGGGAATGAAAGATACTTTTGCTTCTATGTTCAAATTCAAGGAGTCAATTGTCCCCATTATCCCATGGAGTCAATACCTATGTACCTATTTTTTTAGTAACACTAGTTACTAAAATATAAAAATAGCAAATACAAGTTACAAATACAATTACAAATAGTTACGGCCTAGTCCGGTAAAGTCCGCCTGGGAGTGCTAGTTACGGCCTAGTCCGGTAAAGTTCCATAGTAATGAGTACTTAATCTTCTCGAAATGGAATTTCCGCCATAGGTCGCCATAGTCTAGCTGGTTAAGGCGTTGGGGCGTTAACTCAAAGATCCCGATTCGATTCCGGTGCGGTTGCAAAAATTTTATTTCGAAGAATAAACTTATATTATTATAGTTTAATCATTAATTACTACGGTCTCGGCATTCCTGCTGAACCGCTCTTCCGATCTCATTAATTACTAGATGGCCGCAACCTTAGTATGTAATTATAAATTATTTAATCATTAATTCAATAGATGGTGGCACTATAGCTGTAATTCAAAAAATAATTATTTTTCTAAATATAATTTAAAACTTTATCCGCCAGGGGAAGTTTGGCTTGTTCATTATTAATTTGCAAAATTTGTGAGAAGTTATAATAATATTTTATTCAAATACAAATAATTATAAAGTATTTATTTCTTAATATTTACATTATAATAATTTAAAGATATGTGAAATCTTGTGAACTAAGCACACAATATAAAAAAAAGATAATTAAAGTTAACATAATGCAACATATCCCTAAAAACTTTTCTCATATGCCTAGAGTTCATATACTACACTGTGAAAAATACTGTTAAATATAATACAAATGCACTAGAACCCAAAAATATCATGCAACTCATATCTGTTTAAAAACAACGACTGTATATACTCATGTATAAGCCAAGGTTTATTTCCCAAAAAAAATTTCTGAAGTGGGGGGTCGGCTTATACACAGATCAAAAAAATCAATTTTTTTTTTGGCTGGAGAAATTGAAGTAATAAGCAAAGCCATAACTTGATGTCTCCTGAAGACAGGAAGGAAATTTTGCAATAATTCATTTAATACGATACTAGATAAAATTTTATCTTGCCCCAATGCGATCGATCGCATCACGCAGCCGACTCCAATCTGTGTCTATATACCGTAATCAGATAGGCGATGCTGCACTGCCCAATACGACGTGACACAAAAACTTGACAATCAATCAAGAATCTTACCTAGGATTCATATTTGAGTAAAAAAATATATTTAGTTTTCATTTTAATTAAGAATGTTTTAATTCATTCGCTAGTAATCGATAAATACTTATATTTAACTCATCGATGATTTAACTAAAATAGATTAAAAAGTAACTAATAGATAAATACTTATTATATTTAAATCATCGATGATTTAATTAAAATAGATTAAAAAGTAACTAATGTTTAAAATAACGAAAAGATAATTATTATTTAAAATCTGTACTGAAAAATAACTTTAGTCTATCAAAAAAGTTCATTGTAAGCAAAATCAAAACTCCGAAATTGCATGCTTAACGTCTAGAAACGGCATTGCTAGAAATCACATTGCACATGTCATCCTAATAATGTATGACATCATCATTTGGTGATCCACTCATTTTAAAATATGATCAAAGATTTGATTGAATACGAACCCAACTCACCTATAGGGAAAACAAAAGTTCGAATGATCTCTTGGGAGTCGTGTGACATAGACGTATTTAATGGGAATTTATTGTGAATATGAAACTTTTTTTAGAAAAGAAAACAATTATTCAATAACAACAAATAAAAAGAAAATATTTTTATGTAAATTATAAAAATTTATTACTATTCATTTACTTGATATTTTCTGAAGCTATGTCATCCTAACGATAATGTTGTACACAGACATCACTTTTGCTTCGGAGTAAAATAAAATTTTACTTTACCTGTTACAATCGAGCGCATCACGCTGCCAAATCCAACCTGCATTTATATAAGTGCATCAGATGAGCAACGCCGCACTACCTGATGCATCGCTACGCAGAAATTCTCAACAATAATCCAATAATCTTATGTAGGTGTATGAAGGACTGAAAAGGAATGGAAAACAAAAAAGTTCTAGAAAAATTTTACTTGATGGTGGTCACCATTTTGAGAGGAGGCCAAGGAGTTGCCATGACTTTCTTGTTGTAGTATTTAGTTTTGAAATTATTAACAGTTAGTTTTTGGTTATAATAATTTATTAGTTAAAAGATAAAAATGTTAATTGATATAGTTGAAGTTTAAACAAAATTTATAAATTGTTTTTTTGTAATAATTATGTAAATGATGTTAGTTATAAAACACTAGATGATACGTTTTGCTCAACAGAGGTCCTTCCTGTGCTGCTGATGTGGTGTTTTGTGGAAGTGTTTTGTAATGTCGTGATTTTTGTTTGTGGTATCCTTATGAAGGAGTTAGTGTTAACTGTTTTAGTTGTAAAGTATATTCAGGAAGAAGCATTTACTTTCATTTTAGTTATTTTGTGTTTTCTACTAACTTCAGAAAAAGTTACAATAAAATAATTTTGAAACGGATACTACTCAGCGTTTAATTGATTGGCTGCGAAACTCGAAACTGAAGATGAATATTTCAGCAAAAATAGAGCCTAAATGACACAGTAATGACAATTGGGGAGGTCACGACTCTGATAGCGATGAGGAGGAAACCCCGAATTGTTATAGGCATGCTGCGTTGGATCACTTTAGCTGGATTATTGTCGAGAATTTCTGCGTCACAGCGCATCAGGCAGTGCAGCATCGCCTATCTGATGCACTTATACAAACGCAGGTTGGAGTCAGTGACGCAATGCGCTCGATCGCTTCCAGTAAAGTAAAATTTTTCCTTTTAAATTGATATATTGGTATTTATTATAATAATTTATTTTATATGTATATATTTAAAGTTTCAATAAAATGTTTATTTTGGCAAATGGCATTAATATATCGGTAACTAAAAACCAAAGATCACGTAATTTATCGATTTCAAATTTTTATCGAATTTTAAGCGCTAAAGTTGGGGGTAGGCTTATACATGGGTTATGGATTTTTACCGATTTTCAAACTCTGAAGTTGGGGGTTCGACTTATATACGAATCAGCTTATATTTGAGTATATATGGTACATATTGATATTACAAGTTGTAATATTAATAAATATATTTTTCTTTTCAGAACAACTGTATTTTTAAAAATTTTTGTTAGAATATTTATTATTGTAACAAAAAATGATTTAAAATGCAAATTGCAAGTAATTAGATTACAGCAGGTCACCAATATATTGATTTTGATTTATGCAACTTCAAAAATATGCAGGTATGTGTGCCTATTTTTGTGAATTTCTACAAAATACAAATGAAAAAAATTAATTAAGTAATTTACATTTTGCAAAAATATCACTTATGGTTTTAAATTTTCTTATCTATACTTAAAGTAGGCTCATAAATTTCATTTGATTATTCTGTTTGCTAATACATTCATTCATGTATATTGAATAAGCATTATTGGACTTTATGTGATTTTCAACTTATACAGAAATTTTTTGGATGAATTAACTGTGTAAGTCAGGGACATTTGTTCCTGCTTTGTTTCTAAGCTTGTTTGGGAATGTCATCTTCTCATTGAGGAACTGACTACCAAGAACAGGATGCAGCTTGTTTGAGTGCCGGGGCACAAGGGGATTGAGGGCAATGAGGTTGCTGATGGGCTTGCCAAGGAAGGGGCTTCTCGCCCGTTTTTGGACCTGAGCCTGCCCTGGGCATTGGACCTGATGCTTTTGGGCGGGTCGTCAATGACTGGTTGGCGGTCCAGCATCTCATTTCCTGGAGGTCTATTTCTGGTCTTAGGGAGGCGAAGGCTCTCATTTTGGGTTGCTCTGTTCAGCGAACTAGAATTGTTTTCACTGAATAATCATGAAGTTAGGATTGTTACAGGGCTTCTTACAGGGCACTGTCATCTTAGAAGACATCTTCACTTGATTGGGCTTGTTGACAACCCTATTTGTAAATGATGTCAGGATGAGGAGGAAACTCCTCTTCACATTTTGTGTGAATGTGTGGCCCTTTCGTGGCTTAGGCATGATCTTTTAGGGATGTATTTTCTTGTTCTGGAGGATCTTGCTACTGCCCCATTGAGGAAAATACTGTCGTTTGTTTTAAAGACGGGACTTCTGGGATGATCTGATTAGGGGTGCACAATAGACCATTGTTGGTCGTGGTGCTTGGGCTGTGTAGGCTCCTCCCTTCTATTTATTACTAAACAGGGACATTTGTACTTGATTTTTTTTCTTATTGTATTTACCTATCATCAAAATTTACTGAAAAAAGCTATGAAACTCATTATCTGGGTTTTATAGCTTAAAAATACCAAAATACTGCTATTAAGATTTTAACCAATATTATGAGTCTAATCTACACTTTCATTTCAGTATTTTCTTCCGTCATAAGAAACTTCTCATTTTTTCCCTCTTTATTACTATGTTTTAGAACTGTTGTTTATATTTAAACTAAATTTTAGGCTTATATTTTTCCTAATTTAAATTAATTATTTTTAATTATAGAATAATTATTCTATTAGAAAATTTTATTACCATATATATTCATATATAAGTCAAAAAAATTTTAAAGAGAAAATCAGCTTATAGGACAGTAAAAATATTGATAATTTTTCATAAGATCATAAGATTCTATTTTAATAAAATCATTTTGTAAGGAAACATAACCCAGCATGCTCACTTTCTCCTCTCCATTCAGCTTTCTTTTCATATCACATTTCAATGTTTCAATGCTATAAGATTGAAGTTCTGTCTATGTGGCCATATTTACTTCAATAATGAACTGACTTTAGAAAATTTTTAATAATATAGAAAAAATTACCTATTTCAATGAATATCATAATGTTTGAAAGTTGGTGGTCTTATACATAAGTATATATGATAAATAAGTCATATTATATAGGACTTGAGGAAAATTGCTATTTAAGCCAATTTTTGATCTGACTTGAAGAAGGTATGATATTTAGATATAAAGTGACCTTCAATTCTTTCTCTGTGAATTTGAGTAAATGATTGCTGTTTTAGTATCAGAAATAACAATATTGAATTAAATTATTATTTAAGTTTAATTACTTTGAGGATTAATAAATTTATTGTTAATTTGATTTATTTGTAGATTAAAATAAGTAATTGTAAGTAAATTACTTTTATTATTTTATTTTACTTGTTTTTGACAATTTATTTAATTGTTCTAAGTTCATATTTCATTTTTTGATGTGAAATTAAAATAAACAACACTGATCAAGAGAGAAAAAATTTTATTACAGAAATGTTTTCAATCTACTCCTAAGATTTATTTCTGTAATAAATTTTTTTTTCTCTCCTGATCAGTAAGTTCACAATATATTCATTTGTATCATTACTTAATACTAACTAGTATCAGATTTAGAATTATTGTATTTTCAAAGTTCTTGGTAGGCAGAATATATAATATTGTAAAATCATTTCTGTTAGATAGTTATTGACATTTTGGAAAAAAAAAAGGCAGGTTTTGTAAACTTGAAAGGATATTATTTTCAGAATTTTATTAAAATAATTTATACCAATGTTTCTCAATTTGATCCCTCTATAGCTTTGTGAACTTCTTGTGGAAACTATACAACTCCATTTGACTAACTGGTAAGTAGTATCAGAAGGTTTATTACATAACTATAACTAAATTAAACAAAAATTCCACATTGAATAGATAGCATAAAAAGGTAAATTGAATGTAACCATCTATGTGCCATTATTGCCTATGTGCAGTTCCTGACTGTTCAGCTGGAACGTCTATGTTGATGTCCGTGTCTGCCTCAATAGCTATTCCCTGAATTCCAAAGTCTTTTTTTTGGTCCTGATGTACGATTACTGGTGTTTTCATGCGCTGTCTGGCTGGAAAATTGTGCATTCAGTTCCCCACAATACTCCCCCCCAAGTACTGAAGGTATGAAAAGTCAGAGATAGCGGGTGTTGAACTGAACATGATGGCTAGAGCGAGTGGTGGTTGAGTTTGACGGAGAAGCAGTGACTGCTGATGAGTGGGACGGAATTGTAGGAGTGTCTAGTGTTTTAACCAGAACAGGAGTGCTGCCTGTCGGAGGAGGATTGTTGGACACGTCGAAAGCTGATTTCAGACAGTCTATGTTGATTACACACTGTCTTCCATGTATAAGGAGAGTGAAGTGTTTTGGAGTGCGTTCTATGATCTTGAATGGGCCGTTGTAGGGTGGTTGTAAAGCTTTCTTTACTCCATCGCAGTGTATAAAGGCATGCGAGCATGTGTGGAGTGCAGGGTGAATGAATACTGTTGGGTTACCATGAGAAGTCATTGGCGTGGGTGTAAAAGATTGCATGATGTTCCATAGTCATTGTACAAACTCTGGTAGTTCTATTGTAGATGTTGGTGACAGCATGATGAACTCTACAAGTAGGCTTAGGTATACAACTCTACCAGTAGAGTTGTATATGAGTTCTTCGCTGGTGCACTGAAGGTCTGTTTTCAAGGCGGATCTAAGTCCGAGAAGTGTGAGTGGTAAGGTTTCTGTCTATTTAGGGTTCCAGTGACACCTGAGAGCTTGTTTTAGCGAACGGTGGAAATGTTCTACTAGACTGTTACTGGCTGGATGGTAAGGCGTTGTGCAAATATGCTTGATTCCAAGTAATGACACTAGTGAGGAGAATAAGTCTGATTGAAATTGTCGGCCTTGATCAGTAGTGATGTTGGATGGGAGACCAAAGCAAAGCTATCCAGTGGTTGAGAATCTTGTGAATCAAAGTACTTGTGACAATCTCGGAAGAGATGTTGGTGATCTGTATTGCTTCTGGCCATCTAGTATATCTCTCTACACGTGTGAGTAAGTAATTGAAGCCATTCAATGGTAAAAATGGGCCAACGATGTCAAAATGTACATGGTCGAAACAGCAAGGTAGATTGAACTGCTGCAGCAGACTCTGTATATGGCGGCTTAACTTTGATTGTTGGTAATCGAGGCATGAGTGAGTCCACTTGGTAATGTCTTTAGTGATGGATGGCCAGACATAACAATCAAGGAAGAGTTTTTTAGTGACTTGGGTTCCTGGATGAGACAGTCCGTGGAGCCTGTTGAAGTTCTGTCAACGGTAATCCAAGGGGATGTAATGACGAATTTTATTATGATTAGTATCGCACAATATATGGAGTGACAGTGAGAGTTGTAATGGGTGGAGTTTCAAAGATGATAGTGGGTCGGATAATAGTATCTTAGTTCATCATTGTCCTTTTGAGGTGTAGCAATCACAGAGAAATCGATTGGGGAAGAGAGATTGATGGGGCTGATTTGTGATAGTGAGTATGCTATGGTATTTTAACTCCCAGCGATGTGTCTAATGTCTGTAGTAAATTGGGAGATAAAGTCAAGTTGTCTCATTTGCCTTGGGGATGCCGAATTGGAGGATTTTCTGAAGGCATAAGCTAATGGACAGTGATCTGTGTAAATGACAAAATTCTGTCCTTCTAAGTGGTGTCTAAAGTACTTGATTGCCGAGTAGATAGTCAGTAGTTACCTGTCGTATGGTGCTGTATTTTTTTCCCCGCAGGGGATAACTTGCATGAAAAAAATGCAAATGGTTTATGGCCATTTTTTGTTTGTGTGTGAAGAGCTGCCCCTATGGCTATGTCTGAGGCGTCGATCATAACAGAAAGTTGTTGGCCAGGTATGTAATGGTTGAGTGTCATGGCATTTGCTAAATCAAGTTTGCATTTCTCAAATGCCGCGACGGCTTGGTCGGTTTATGGTACCGGGCATTTATCGTTTTTCTGGACATCTTTGAGGAATTCATTTAGCGATGCTTGTGTTTCAGCAGCCTTAGGAATGAAACATCGGTAAAAGTTGATCATGGCCAGGAATTGCTGCAGTTGGGAAATGGTTTCAGGTTTTGGGAACTCAGAGATGGATTTGGGTTTTTCAGATAATGGCTCTGTGCCAGCAGGTGTGATGAGGCAACCTAAAAAAAAAGACAGATGATTTCCCAAGCACACATTTAGATGGGTTGAGTTTTAGACTGTTTTTTTTTAGACAATTGAAGACTAGGTGCAGAT
This sequence comes from Olivierus martensii, assembly GCA_000484575.1. Classification (NCBI taxonomy): domain Eukaryota; kingdom Metazoa; phylum Arthropoda; class Arachnida; order Scorpiones; family Buthidae; genus Olivierus; species Olivierus martensii. Next base: position 46,653 of record AYEL01073113.1, on the reverse strand, counting down.
GTTGTTCATGTTCCATTTAGTGGTTGATGTGATCAACAGGTCATCGAAGTAAGGGATGCAAAAATCCAGTCCCGACAAAACTTGATGTATAAATCTTTGAAACATTTGACCTGCATTACGGAGGCCAAATGGTGTGGCAAGAAATTCAAACAGCCCAAATGGTGTTGTAACAGAAGTCTTTGGTATATCTTTTGGATTAACCGGTATCTGATGCTATGCCTGGGTTAGATCAAGATTCAAGATGTTTTATCCAGAAGCAATTTGTATACAGTCCTGAATGTGTGGAACCTGGTATTGGTTGGGCACTGTTACCATGTTCAGGTGTCTGTAATTGTTGTAAGGATGCCAATCTCCATTAGGTTTACAGACCATATGGAGAGGGCTAGCACAGGGGCTTTTGGATGGTCAGATGATGCCTTGAGCTATAAGGAATTTGAATTCTTGTCATGCTGTTCGGAGGAGTTCTGGCGACAAGCATCATGGTTTCGAGTAAATAGGAGGTCCTTTAGTTTCTATGTGATAAAAAACCATTGATTGTTGTGAGCTATGGCAGATTCAAGAAGGGTTGATTAATTCGGGTTACTGTGAAAGGATTTTGTCAAATTTAGATTTGCATAATAATACTGAAATGTGTTTGGAAGTTGAGCGGTATGTGGTTTTCCATTGGAGGACAGGTTGGTTTGAGGACAGGTTTTTTGACATCTACCAGAAGATTGAAATTTTTGAGAAAGTCCACTCTTATTATCAGTTGATTCACATTGGCAACCATGAATGACCATGTGACATGGTCGTTCATGGTCATGTGAAGATATTTTCTTTATCTTCACATAAATTTAAGTCGAGAGCAGCTTGTCTCTATATGTCCGAATTTCTCTACCATTAGTAGCATAAAGCATTAATTTTGTTGGAGTCTTTATTGCTGCAGTTGGGAAATGGTTTCAGGTTTTGGGAACTCAGAGATGGATTTGGGTTTTTCAGATAATGGCACAGAGCCATTATCTGAAAAACCCAAATCCACTATTATTTAATGTTATGCGTACTAGATCGGTAGAACTCAAATGTCTGCACCAGTGTCGATGAATCTCAGTTTAGAACGGGGTGGGCAATTATTTTCTGCCGGGGGCCGGATAAACAATCTTCAGGCTGAAGCGGGCCGTATGAAAATTGAAAAGTACCTAAGGGCGAATTTAACCTATGGCGCCGTAATTATGTAATGAAATTATTGACGATAACCTGTGCCGTCCTAAGATATATGGCGCCCGTGGGCTATTAACAATAATGCGCCCCTCTTCCATAAGAAAATACACGGGAGGGGAAGCGGGAGCGAGGTGATCGGTGAAGTTTTACACAAGTTTCAGAACTAGAAAAAGTCAATATATTACCAATAAACAAATAATATAAAATTCATACCAAATTCAAATAACTTACATGAACAAAAACAAACTACAAGTATATAAACAAAAAACAAAAGTAACTTATTTTATGTATAACTTAAATATTTATTTTCCTAGCTTTTTCTTTTGCAAACTGGTTAATATCATCACTCATATTTAAATAATTACGGTAAATAAATCATGCTCTCAATAATTATAAAATTAATGGTAGTAAATTTGTGTTGTTTGGATAAAAATATTAAATACAATATCTGTTAAATATGCATTACATAAAAACTAATATATTTATAATATTTAGCAAAACAAATGCAATATATTGAGATGTGAAGTGATAATTACCTTATAATAATCATATTATATATTACATTATGCAACACTATCTTAAAGTATAAATTTTGGCTTAACAACCCTGGAGGATCCGGGATCCAGTTCAAATCCAGGTTCCACACCTCCACTTTTTCAAGAGGGGTCCGGGCCCGGCTCGTTGACCCCATCCTTCAACCATCTGGTTGACCTCATCATGGGTGTTGGCCAGCCTGTGATGGGCTCTGTAAGTGGCTGCCGCCAAATACAGAATATCCCATGAGGATATGGCAGCTTAATTAATCTAACTAACCTAACCTTTATAAAGCAATTTATCTGAACAGTATGACCTAAATTTGCTTTCAAATTTTCTGTCATTTATTACAAAGATTTATTGTGTATATCACAATTATAAATGGAAAAGTAAACAGAATTGAATAACTTTGTTTTCTCACTCAGAATAAATTATTAGCAACTAGAGTATTCAACTTCTCAATTCCCGAAAAATAAAGTTAATTTGAATTATGAAGTGAACTTTTACTATCTTCTAATTGCTTATTTACAATTAATTTATCAATTAATTGTAAATAAGCAATTTATGAACCAATAATGAATGTACTGTTATTAGCAACTAGAGTATTCAACTTCTCAATTCCCGAAAAATAAAGTTAATTTGAATTACAAAGTGAACTTTTACTATCTTCTAATTGCTTATTTACAATTAATTGATAAATTAATTGTAAATAAGCAATTTATGAACCAATAATGAATGTACTAGATTGTTCGCCAGAAAATATTTACAAATAATTGGTGTTTATATCCGCCATATTAAAAATATTATCCAGTGATTAAAAGATGATACAATTCAAACTTTATTATAAATATAGTTCAATATAATATATTTTATAATGTAAGGGATAAATAAAGCAACTAATGAGCAAGATATCTCGAGTAAGTGATTTAAAACAATTTTGTTTCTAAATATTTTTTTAACAATAATAATCCTTTTTGCAACATAATTTTTCATTGTTTATGAAATGTTAACAATATAGTGTAATCTCGATTATCCAGGTCGCGGATTAACCACGGTTTAATCCGAAATCCGGAAGTGACATTTAATTATCGATGTTTTATCTTAAAAATGCGCTAGCTGAAAGATTATTAAACGTCCCAAATTCATTTCTTTATTATATTTTGGATAATCGTCCATCAAAATAAGAATCAAATTAAAATTAGAAATATTGCAATAATTTCTTTCTGCAAATAACATTTCATGTTTTCTTTTTCAATAAATAATCGAATAGTTGAATATATGTATATATGTATGTATATACAGGGCCGGCCGGAGGGCGGTGCGAACGGTGCGATCGTACAAGGCCCCGCGATTCTGCTTGTTCGAAATTTTATTTTTCTTATTATTAATTTATATTATTATTGTTAATTTTATTATTAGTTATTCATTTTTTAATTGATAAAAACTAGCTATTATTATTATTGATCCTACTCTTGTTCGAAACTGTTTTATTATTAGTATTATTAAAAGATTCCGCACGACAACTCTGCACCAGGTCCCGCTTTTTCTCGGGCCGGCCCTGTATATGTATGTATGCAATTTATTTAATTTTTAATATTAAATTTATTTTATCTACAATTCCAATTTTTTGGGGTATTTTGGCCGCCACATAGTATTCTTCCAGAATGGATGGACGTCATCTGTTGACAAAATATATATATATATAAAGTGATAATAAAGTTGTAAAGTACAGGTATCCCTCCTATACTATGGTAGATAGGTTTCTGAAAAACACTGTGTTCTGTAAAACCGTGCTATACAGTATGAGACCTGGAGCCAATAGAAAAAGGAGTGTTACGTTCCAAACCCAATTAAAAACAAATAACTTTCTTTAATTCCACATAAGAAACTTAATTTTTATTAAGAATATTAATAACACGAAACATAAAAAATATATACAGTGAAACCTCTCTATGTTGGACACATTTGGTTCCTTCAAAATGTGTTCAACTTAGAGAGGTGTCCAACATAGAGAGATTCATAAACTCAAAATTTTTTTCTAAACATACTAAACACTAAATTTTCATGTCAATGCAAAAATTTTATTCAAATCAAATTGGAAAAACTATTATTTTAAATAAAAAACTCAAAATGTTAAATAAATACTGCAGTCTGTCAGTGCTTTCAACATAAGAACTATCTATTTGAAAAGAAGTCTGTAAATACAGTTTGCCTTTTTTATATTTAATTTACCCTTTTTCCACATATTTTCAATTTTATTTTTTCTTATACCAAATAGAGCTTCAACAATCTCTGGTTCATTATTAGAAAATGCTTATTGTTCAGATTCCTCTACATATTCCAAAATTGTTTCATGATCATGCGGTTTTTCTTCCAAGAAAGTTTCTATATGAATTGAACTGGATATAATCTTTTCAATTAAATTGCTGGCTGTAAAATTTTCATATTCATGAAGGACAAGATTGTTGTCAAAATTTGTAAAATCATCAATTAAAATTTTATGATGATAGTTCTAGGAAGAGTACTCAGTTCTTCTCCTAGGTCAAAGTTATCGCGTACACAATTCTCAAAGAAAAAAATAAAATATAAATCAAAACTAGCCGATTATAGCCTAAATATTTTTAATTTTATTGCAGTAAAATATTCTGTCTATAAGTTGGCTAGTTTTGGTTTGATTTTTCTCAATGCTCAGTGTTTGTATACCATAATAAGTAAACTATGGATTTATAAGTCATCAGCAACCATCTCAAAGCATGCAAATTCCTTTGGTTAATCTTCTAAACCTAAATAAATTTTAAGATTTTTATTTCAACTAATAATCAATAAGTGTCCATCTTATGAAAATGTTTTGTTTTAGGAGAGTAAACATAATTTTCTAAATGTGTTTATTAAAAACAGTATTGTAGAAGTACAGTGTTATATGAGGATTTCCGCAATTTTCAAATCGTGTTAGAGCGAAACCGTGTTGTAGGAAGCCGTGTTATAGGAGGGATACCTATGCTGTATATTGGATTAGAATGAGCTTCTGAACTATACTTTATTAATATTAAATATAAATAAGAATGAATTATGTTTGGTATAACATTTATTGAACTTATTGAAAATATTTCAATTGCATTTTATAAACTTAAAAAAAAAAATAAACATTTTAGGATATAATATATGTTTCAAATTTATATTTTCAATACAACACTACAAATTTACAAGGAGAAGTATCAAATGAAACTGTGGCGATACATTTTAGGATATAATATATGTTTCAAATTTATATTTTCAATACAACACTACAAATTTATAAGAAGTATCAAATGAAACTGTGGCGAGAGCACAGGCGACGGCGCCATGTTTTACTACTTTTACTGTTTTACCATCTTATACTTTTTCTTACAATTGAATTTTCTGCTATTAATATTTGTATTATGATTTGTTCAGTAATTATTATCTTTATAGTATATTCGATTGGTATAAATCGATAATAATCAATAAAATATTATAACGCATAACTTTGTGCATTTTTGCATTTTAGTTTTATTCAAACAACATTATATATATTTTAATTTTAAATTTCTTGCTATGTCACTGAAATGCAATATTAATTTTTTTAAATCAAAACCGATACAGCTCTGTATATTAAATATTAAAAATATAATCTTATAATAAATAAAAATAACTGCTAAGTTTAAATTCAAATTTAAAATAAACTTACACTTATTGCAATCTTTTACATCGCTGTCATCCCGGCAAGAATAGTAATAACGACACCACAGAGATTTCTCAATGCACTCACCGTTATTACATTCAAATTGATAATTTTGACACCTTCCTGAATTAAGAGAATAATTTGAATGGAATGTAAAATTAAGAATATTAAATAGACTGATTATGGAATACTTCAAACATAACTTATCGCTTGCTACTTACGTGTGAACAAATTGCCATTTGTCATCCAAAATAGAGATATAGGAATAAATAACCAACAGATATTCATTTCGACACTAAATAAAATAAAATAGCATATGAAGTTACGGATTTATTTAATTGAAAACACAAAAGAGTAAAATATAAACATCCGGCAGGGATAGAATTATAAAAGAAAATGATCTTGTATATGAAGCAGGAAATTGTTTCATATAGAAATTTACCTATATTTTCTCCATAGAATAAATTCTATTGCGTAGTTTGGAAATCAAGGTTATTTTTATAATATCCAGACCGACAAATATCAGTTTAAACAAATGTTATTTGATCTTGAATGTCAGTATTTGTACAGGTTGACAATCAAAAATGCGGCAACCTGAGGATTGCCGAAGTTTTGAAAATTCCGGATTTTTGATATATATATTGATATATGTTGTATATATTTAACAGCAAAGGACTACTTGCATAGTGCTTTAAAGAAAGAGAATTAAACACTAAATGAAATGCAAATGAAATTTTAATGTTCAGTAATTAAAAAAGACTGTAGTTCTACAGAATGTTAATTCAATTAAATAAAATAGTTATAAAAGACTAGTTCAACAGAATGTTAATTCAACTAAATAAAATAGTTCCTCAGAATTTTAATTCGTTACTGTACTCTAGAAAAAAAGTTAAAAGATTTTATATAATTCTGAAAAGCATAAAAAGCCTGAAAAACGCCAAAAAGTTAAAAGAATTTCTAACGCCAACCATGTGTAAAAAACGCCAAAAAGGGCTCATTTGGGGTCAAAAAAACCATTCTGGTAATCCTGGTTCCAAGCATGACCAAACATCTGATTCTGGAGTACAGGGCCGTCAAAATATAAATGGCGCGCCAATGCAGGTAAATTTAAAAATTCGCTCAGACATTCATGCCGAAAAGCTGATGGAACCGGAATATTGATTTCCGGACTTTTGATTGTCAACCTGTACTGTTTAATATATCCATACATACACACAGCAACAGAATATTTCTCGTTAAAAATATTTGTCAGATGCTAAATTCATTTTTAAACTTACTGGGTAACAACTTTTTTCTGAATCATTATCGAATATTGACAAAAAATTCAGTTTAATGTACTTTCATCCCATGATCTATGTTTTTACAAATAAAAAATTATTAATTCTTAAAATAAATAAGTAAAATAACTCCATTGACAAAAATAACAAGCGCAATATGTTGTAACGTTAATTGTAATTTTTTATAATATTTTTATGGCAAATATTTTAGTTAGAAACTTTAATTAAAATTAATCAATTATAAATAAGGTCTTTTTTTATTTGTGGCAAATTTTTAATTAAATTAAAAATCACAAACAAGGAGTTTCAGAAAAACTATGATTGCCTACTTTCCAAAAATATCATTTGGAATCCATTAGTACTGTGTCCAATTCTAATATTAATTTAACTAGTATAAATGTCACAATAACGTTAAGTCAGTGGATAATGCCATCATCGTGATGTTACAAATGCGATACATGCACTCCTTGGAGTCGAGGCTACTCCAAATCACGTGATAGAAGAAAACATAGAAGATGCTTAGTGTTTTTCAAGAGAAAGGCGTTTGATTACGAATTCGGTAATGGATATTCCAATCTTGTTAATAAATTTTGGACATCTTGAAATTCTTAATTATGCGCAGAAAATGTTAAATTTAATTGACGATTCTGCGAAGCTTATTAATTAAAATGAATGCAAAAAAGGAGCATCAATGTACGAGCATAAATTTGTCAGTAACGTTTGCTTCCCACAAGTCGAAGAAGCTTGTTTTTTAATTGAAAACAAGCTTTTTCGACTTCCAAAGTGAAAGCCGAAATAAGGGAGGAAAAAAAGTCTATTTAGTATCTGTGACAATTTTTCACAAATGACGTGTCTAGCAATTTTTGTATATATTTCATATTTTTGCATTATTGATCTGTTAATTCATATTCGACAGAGTTTTGTATAACATCTCACTATATAACAGTCACTTTGTATAACATGTTCTACAGAGTTTTGTATAACAGTCGTATATGTATAAATTATATTTAAAAAATGGATAGATACATAATATATATTATACAGTATATCAGCCTTCGATTAAATAAGTACATTTCTGATATTAGACGAAGTAATTACGTGCATATTCAAGTTGAACCGAAATTAATTTTTTTTTGGCTAAAATATTTATCAATTAGCGACATGTACTGTATGTACCAATGGTGCCAAACTGCGGCTCTTTGGTACATTCAGTGGGCTCCACAGCATGAAAGTCAATAGTTAATATGAAGCAAATTTAATTTTAAAAAATATTATATTTGTAATTTATTTATTTATTGTAATCAGTATGCATAGTATGCAAATATAGTATATATGTATGCATTTATTTTTGCATGTAAAATACATAATAAATAATTTTGAAGCCACTGTTAAGATTAACCGAAAAACTGATGTGGTTCTCATTGACCAAAACGAAACTGATTGAAGCTTTCAAGTATTTGAGATTCTCCTACATGACTCTTAATGACATGAAGCTTGGCCATCCCTGGTATATACTATTAATGCAGAATTACTTAACTTTCTATTGAAGCTTTCAAGTATTTGAGATTCTCCTACATGACTCTTAATGACATGAAGCTTGGCCACCCCTGGTATATACTATTAATGCAGAATTACTTAACTTTCTATTAAAATTTTATAAAATTAAATTAATCTTTCTATATACTTATACGTTAAATACAAAAATGTATTATATACTGGAAACGTAATATCTAATGTTTTTCTTTATATCAGCGTTTCCTAACCGGGGTCCAAAGAAGCTTTGAGGAGTTCCACAAGAAAAAAAATTGTATTTCGGGGGTCCAAATATGAGCTAAAGGGTTCAGGATAAAATATTATAAATGAAATAATTTGTTAAATAAAAATAAAATAAACTAATGTCATAGAAAAGTTAAGAAATTCGCAGTTAGAAGATACTGGTATTTTCTGAAACCTTCTTTAGTTGATGCTGCTTGAAATAATATTTTTATTTTTTTTCCTAATTCTGTCATTACAAGTAAAAATATATTTCAGTTTTATCAATTAAAATTTTCAAAATTTGTAATTAACATTTTTTATATTATATTGGAATTGCTTAATTATTAGCTTTTACTAACCTACAAATAAATATTTCATTTATGAATATTACATATGCGTATATAGGAGTCCACTTACGTAAAGTTAGGACTCGTGGTCCGCAAGCGAAAAAAATTTGGGAACCCTTGCTTTATATTATAGATTCTTTACATTTCATGCAACTGTCCAAATGGACACAGCAACTTGTAAACATGTTTTTACTATTTTGTACGGCTTAGATTACAGTCAACAGAAACTGTGCTCTGCACTAACAAAGGTATTACAAATAATGACATCAACCCAAATTGCGAACATTATCTCCAAAGAAATTTTCAGATGTATTTAGTAAATCTAAAAAACAAATCTGTGTACAAGATGTTAACCTATCAGTATTACACCAATATCCATCAAATATACCACTTTTCTCTGTTGACTTCATTTATTATTTTTAAATTTTGTAAGTATTGCATTCGGTTTTAGTTGGCATCTATTTGTAAAGTTTTAGTAAATAAAGCATTATTCTTCGAAATGGTCTGAACAAATACGAAAATTCTTAGTAGGCTTAAAATTCTTTGATTTAAATTTGCCATTGTCGCATTAACTTTGGATCTGAATGAGGAAAATAATGTAATGTTCCATTTTTTTATATATGAATCTTTTTTCACATGATTAGAACAATCAAAAACATAAGAGGTCGGCATTTCGAAATTTTATTTTACAAAGTTTTACTGTTTTCCTTCTATCGCATGACACAACCACCGCTCTGACATAACGTGCATGTATCTCATTATCGATGGTTCGTGATGTCATATCGGACTATGACGTTATTATGTTGGATATTGACGATAGAACGCTGTGTTAAAAAATCAGATAGGCCCATCCATAAATGCCATAAAAATCGATGATATGTTATTCTTGCAATGCATGTTGTAATGCTAACACTTAAGGCATGTTTTGGCAATAACATAAACTAAAAATATGGTAGAACATTTGGTACCGAATTTCATGAAAATTTGCTAATACTGTAAATTCAAAAGTTACTAATGGGGAGGGAAACTACATCAGACAGATATTTTGCCAGATTTTAAAAATTTCTATTTCTTTCTGAATGTAGACTAATAAAAATATCCAATTAATTTCAAAAATGCAAATTATCATATCCATTTCAATTTCGGTAAAGCAATCAATTAAAAAAAAAAGGAAAAACGTTTCCAATTATGTTAAATTGAATTTTGATAAAGACATGCTTAATGAACATTATTTTAATGAACATTTCTGTATACCTATTTAAAACGAACACCTGAGTAAATAATTTGATTATTGAAGCATTCAGACTAAATCTGAACTGTCTATATTGTTAAAACCACAGCTGGCATACGGAAATACTGTAATATATATATAGGAAAAACAAGGGTTTAATTGTGTATACGATGTCGATATGAATTTTCATCCAAATAATATAAATCTATTTTCGTGAGAACTTACGCCAGACTAAATCTGAACTGTCTATATTGTTAAAACCACAGCTGGCATACGGAAATACTGTACAATATATGTAGGAAAAACAAGGGTTTAATTGTGTATACGATGTCGATATGATCCAAATAATATAAATCTATTTTCGTGAGAACTTACGTGACAATTTTATAATCAGGGAACCTTATATGATAATATAAGCTCTTATGGATGTCTTTAAATAAGGAATAAGCAAAATAATTTTTTCTTTCTTAAAAAGAATTAAATTTCGGAATTCTGTAATATTAAGAAAAGAAGTAGGCAAGATATTTCGTAATATTTACTACTGTATTAGATATATTAGTGTTCATTTTTGATATATTAGTTAATCACTTATAACAATTCAAATAAGAGCAAATAAGATAGAGGTATGATTGATATTTATCTAAGAATTCATTCAATAACATCTTAGAAATGAGAAGTTAAAATATTATTATTTTAATCATTTGTTTTTTCAAATAATATTTTCTAGGACGAATTTGGAAATCAGCGAAGATTAATACACTGTTTATTCTTTACACTGATAAATTTATTTATTTACGAAAAAATGATAAATCTACGATATAAAAATATGGAAGGCGGTCCGAGGTCGGGTATTCCACATTCCAGAGTCCGGAATCTTCCCTTCTTTGCGGAGGAAAGATCCCCGGACTCTGGAACTTTTTATCCCATATTTGATTTTCTAGACAAAGTGCTTAAAATAAACTCTACCTTTAAATTTTTGTAGACTTTCGTCAACAGATACATTTTTGCTTGGGCAGTAAAAATGCAGATAAATAGGCATAACCAAATCAATAATAGGTCGAATTTTAAATAAATGATAGAATCCTATGTCACCCTGTTTTTCTCATTTGTGTTATCGTTAAAATGCAGGAATTTTTTTACAAGTGCAAATCTGTTTCGTGACATTACATCTGTGTGAGGGTCCAGGAATCCCCCCGGAGACGAGTAGATGAATTTAATGGCAATGACGCAATATGATAGCAGGACGTGTTATGTTTCGTCATTGTTCTTTGGAATAATAAATCGAATAACAAATCTCGATAAAATGGTTTATTCAGGTGTCAATTCAAATTCTAAGTGATACCTGAATTATCTGTAAGTTAAAGAAGTAAGCATCTTAGTTCTCTCCCGGAAGAAAAAGGGTAAGAGAAAGGTCGCGAGTATTTAAGAGCTCTCGCCGCCCTTGATCGACTGCTTGTTCTACCCTTCCACTTGTACGTCGGCCTCCGCTTGTTCCATAGTTCGTCCCTAGTTTTCAAAGTCCGCTATTATCCATTTTATCCATCTCGCCTATTTTATTTGTTTCCCACCAAGTCACTTTGATTTCCAACCTTATTATGATTTCCTCGGCATCCTCCGATCAAGTACAGGATCCGTCTATGCCCTTAGTGAGGTGATACTAATTCGCACGAGTCTTCTATCTCCGAAGTTGAGCGAGAAGAGGTTCGCCGAAACAACGATTTGTCAAACAAATCCTCCATGTGTTCCAGGAATTCCCGTTAGTGTGTCAAGTACTAAACAATATTAATTTTATTTGGACTAAAGACTGTATCTGCATCCGACAACCGGTATCCGTCGTCATCCACCTTCTGGAATTTGTAGTAGGTACTTCTCTTTGACTTGTGACGAGATGATATCTCGAAATAATAAAGGAAGTTGTTCTTGTTGAACGTGTCTCTGTTTCGCCTGCCGACTCTCATTAATAGTTCTAATGAAACATTTGTATTCTGTTCTTCACTGTTATTTTTACAAACATAGTTTCATATTTATTTGAAGAGAGACGCAGACATAAATGCACCTTGCATTTGCAGCACTTTTTTTTATTTGCCTTTGCAAAATGGAAGATTGTACTGCATCTTTTCTTTGGTCCATCTCAGGTAAATGATCCATGTAGTCATATCGAATTTACAGCATGCATATGCATGCATAGTGTCTATTTCTTAGATTTGATAAAGATTCTGTATGAACTTAGAAGTTAGTCTGACAAGTGAGATCAACTCCTGCCATAGCTTTATTATACATTCTGACTACATTGAGGAAGTTTGTTTTTATTTTTTGTAGGATTTTTTCTGTCCCAACATTCAATCTCACCCTCTTGTACTTCTACGAAGTTTGAGACTAGCAAAGCAATACTTGTTATTCAACCATTTGGTCATCACAACACAACCATCTCTGCTACATACCTGGTCTGAAAACCTTCGATACTTTTCCTTCATTTCAGAATCAGGAATAAGTGATGTTACAAAATTAAATTTATCAGAAATACAACAAGGTTTTTAAAAGTTCTTACATTAGAACAAACATATATATAAACAACAACTAGATAAAGGAAAAAATTAAATATAATAGCAAATTTAGCATCAATAACTCCAGTTTCTCTAGTAACTGCATCTTCAACTGCTGTTGTTCTGTCATCCCCTAATAAATTGAAGTAGTTTGCTGATATATTTTGTTTTCATTAAAACTGATATTTAAAATTAAATGTATTCCTTTATAGTTGATACATCATCATTGTATGATAAATTTTAATACAATTAATTAATTTTTAAAACTTATATGATGTTTACTTATATAATTGAACTTAATCCTACCTGTAAAGAAACTATTGTTTATAAACTTATAAAATTATCATCAACGAAAAATGTGTAATGTTACAGTTTAAATTTTATTTTCTTTGTACCTATATTATGTATATCATTTGTTTAAATAAAAAATATTTTAATGCAATTACTTAGTATTTAATTTTAAATGAATAAATGCATTATTTTCATAATATTTTTTATTTCTTATAATGTACCAAAATATGAAACACTTCAAATAGATTTTTTTTCATACTTGATAACAGTATTGATGAGTCAAATGACAAAAACCCAAATGCAAAATCACAATAGACCAAAAATCCTTAAGTAAAATTTTATTGCAAAAGCATAAGTATGCTTATCATCATCAAAATTAATTTAAAACTATAATTATTGAACGTAATAAGTCAAAGTATAAATGGAGTTGTACAGGAAAACTGCGAATAATAATCTTCATTTATTAAATATTAAAAATCAAAATTAATTATTCGTTTTCTTTAACTGGATAATTTTTAATATTAAATAGGTATTATGGAAAGAAACATATAAAGTTATTTTGACAATAAGATTGTTGCACCTGATTTAATTAAGATCAAGATTATAAATAATTTCAAAAAATAGTTTTGAAAGTTCACTTTTTAACTGATAGAAAATTAGTATAACTAATCATAAAACATTATATAATATATGATACTTGACAATTTCACAAGTGAAAAAATTTGATATTGGAAATTAAAAATCATAATACAATATTAAAAAATCATCATAGTGCAATAAAACATCCAGTGGAAATTTTATGAGGAGACAAAAGTATCTTTCTGCATATGTTAAATTATAAATGCAGATTTAATTCATCGTTAATATGAAAATAAGTATTCATTTTTGAATACTTATTTTCATATTAATATACCCCACAACAAAAAGGTAAAAATCATCGCCACTGGATCCGATTTAATATATTTTTGCTATCGAGAAATTTTTAAATCATGTAAAGTTATATCAATTTTCATTAAACTGGCAATTCTTCTTATAGAAAATGTAAAATTATTAAATTATAACTTATATATTACATAGAGTTTATCAAAATTAATCCACGCACGTCACACTAAGGATTATCGGGCTTAAAAGACTTTGTAATATTTAATATTTAAATATTTTTATAATATTTGGTATACATATCTATCCCTGCTATTTCGTCATCCTCAATAACGAGTTTTGAAAAAAAGGTATAACAAATATTCTCTGTGCTAAGTTTTTTTTATATTATAAAAATAATTTCAACAAGAAATAATAAAAAAACTGTTTATTATAAATTTTGTACATGAAATAATTTCCTACTTTTACAAATACTTGTACAATAATTTAATTCCGCTTATATATATATATATATATAAAGCTCTGGATATAGAAAGTACCGCACTCCTTTTTCCTGGTTGTTGCCACTATTTACGGCTGCCCATTGGATAGTGATACGTCACGTGATTTATTCCGCCATTTTTGTCCTAGATCACGCGAAGTTCTCAATACTAAATACAGCGAATCGTACATTATCATTGAAAAAAGACAGTTTTGCACTATATAAATAAATTTTATTATTATTATCTATTATGGTTCTATAAGTGGCCGCCGCCAGATAAAGTATATCCCTCGTGAAATATGGAGGCTTAACATATCTAATCTAACTTATTAGTACTCTTGCTGAGTGGAAAGTGGCGTCATCTGTTGACAAAAAAAAATCTAACTTAAAGTCAAAGCATTTCCACGCTACCAATTCGGGCTTGTTTCGCTCCGCCATTTAGTATTCTTACTGAATGAAAAAGTGGCCGCGACCGGATGGCAGTGCTCCTGGGGAAAATCACAGTAAAGACGTTAAACGCAGCAGCTTAACGCTCGAACAAGTTGTGGTTCAATCTCACAGTTATCTAGATACTGTTTACGATGGTAACGCGCTGGCGTTCCAAGCAGGAGGACCCGCGTCCGGCATCTTCTGAAAAGTTTTTTCGAGTTCCGGGACCAGCTCGGTGATTCCCGTCCTTCACCATCCGGTCTCACCCCATGGGAATGGGTGCAGCCCATGGTTAGAACTGGCCCCACCCCTTAGTAATCTCACTGATTGAAAAGAGGCGTAAATCAGCAAAAACAAGAATTAAAAGTGGCGTCATCTGTTGACAAGAAACCCACATAGAAAAACGCATCCAGTGCTATCTGTAATGATAATTAGAGACTAATTATTATGAAATTTCTGCAAAAACAAAAAACTCTACAAAACAGATGAGCTCTTATCGAAGTTTTAGTAACTTAAAGTGAAAAATTATCACAAATTCTACTATTCACTATCTAGTTAATTTCATTCTGCAGTCTGCCGGATTGGCGCGGTGCAAGTGTACTGTGTAGGGTCGACGAGAAAGGGAGAGATGATGGGTTAAATTCCCCAGTACTCTCGATTCCCTGGTACTGTGCTATCACCTTAAAGGAGCTGAGTTGATTCTCGGCTCCTAATCTTCAGATTTTTTCAGAATGACCCCATACCAGGCTCGTTAATCCTATGCTTCACCTGACGGTTGACGGATCAGGTACCCAATACAATCCTCCACCATGGGTGTAGGCGGATGTAACAGGCATAAAAACGCCCGTCGCATAGCACTCATTGGTTTGGCCGAGCGACGGGCATAAAAGTTAAACCACATAAATAAATTGAGTCATATAAATAAAATAAATTTTATTCAGCAGTTAATTTTATAAATAAAGTTGAGAAAAAGTGAAAGAGAATTGCTTGACGAAAAGTGAAAGAAGTGAAAGAGAATTGCTCGATTTTAAGCCAAGCAGAGAACCAATCCACAGAAACCTAAAAAGTTAACCTATCTCAAATATATTTTTTCTTTTTAAATCTAGATTAGCGATTTTAAATGCGGTCATCAGAAGATTTTAGTCCGGCCATAATAAATTATTTTAAACTCTAAATAGCATTCATACTCTTTCTTCTTTTGTCTTCACTGTTTACCATCTTTATCAAATATTAAATGCCCGCCAAGATTGCCAAACTTCTAGTGGGATTGATTATAAACTAAGGATGAGATCGGATTTAATAAACTGGGTCCAGACCTTATCCTGTAAAAATCTTCAAATGTGAGATCAGAAATTGAACCCGAAACTTCCAGTTTGAAAATACAGCACACTTAAACATGGTTATCTAGTCGATCAGTAAATGGTACTCAGATAATGCCATCGCCGTGATGTCTGCGGTGTAAGCATGTATGTATTTGGTGTGATCAATAGATGACGCCACTTTCCAATCAGTAGTAAAGCTCTGGATATAGAAAGTACCGCATTCCTTTTCTCCGGTTGTTGCCGCTATTTACGGCTGCCCATTGGATAGTGATACGTCACGTGACACTTTCCGCCATTTTCGTCTTAGAATATCCCATATCCTCTACTCCTCTTTCTTTTAAGTCATTTAGTACTCCTAACCAGAAGTTGGCTGCGCGAAGCTCTCAATGCTAAATCCAGCAAATCGTACTTTATCATGTAATTAAAAGAGATAGTTTTGCACTATATAAATAAATTTTAATATTATTATCTATTTTTTATCAGTTTTACTTAATAAATTATTTTATCTTAGATTTAACATGTTTTATTGATGCGAAATAATATAATGATATTTAATCTCTATTTTATGAATAAAATAATTGTAGAAGAATGCTAAATGATTAAATATAAAGAAATAATTATATATATCTATTTTAATTTCTTTTAATATACAATTTCCTTTGTTAAAGTTATATAATCAAACATTTTAAAAATATAGTAAAGAAACTGGCTTTATTTTATTAAATTTTCTAGATAACTGTTAATGTCTGCCAAACTTTTTTACTTCACGGCCCACTGAAGCAGGGGAATTTGTTTCGTGGCACACCAAATAAAAATCCCTAAAAATTATTTTATTAATACGAATCAAAATATTAATCTAGCTAACAATAATAAAATATTATTATATCGAAATTAATAAATAGGTAATATAAATAATAATTTTATTAATGAGAAGGATGTGGTTGATTTTGAGAAATAATTATATTAAGACGTGGCTCTAAATTAAATAAACATACACGTAACTCCTCATTTACCATCAGTAATTGTTTCCCCTTTTTTTTGTCTCATTTTCAGGAGAGCTGAGAAACCTAATTCGCAAAGATACCACGATCCAAACGACAACAAGAATTAAATGGCTGTAGTAGCTAATCGAGGATATTGGCTCAAAGCGAAATCCAAAATGCTGACAATTCTATCTCAGAATGTGAAGCTTTATGCACAGGATCATTTCTCAAGTCTCTTAAATTTTCTTCTGTTACTGTCAGATTTGTGTCGTGGTATTTTGCGATTATTATTATCACGTAAATTCATAGATGGACTGAATTTTATGACCGAGAAACGTCCTATATTAAACATTTTTAAATCTTTTGCGGCACACAGTTTGGCAGACACTGATTGTAGAATTTTGGATTCTAGTTATTTTTGACTAAAATTAATTCATATAATAAAAATGAATTATAGTCAAGATCAAATCAGAATTACATATACTCATAAAGGATAGTAGTTACCTTCTATGATAGATAATTAATAAAATTTTTAATAATTATTTCTTTTTTCAGTTTTATTAGATTTGAAAATTTGATTTTTACCTATGGATTTAAATTTATATTTTGAGAACAGGAAAAAAATATTTTAAAAATGTTTGATTATATAATTTTAATAAAGCAAATTGTATCAATATATCAAAAGAAATTAAAATAGTTATATGTAATTATTTCTTTATATTTTCATTGTATATTATTTCTTTATATGTAATCATTTAGCATTCTTCTACCATTATTTTATTCATAGAATACAGATTAAATATATTATTTTGCATCAATAAAACATGTTTAATCTAACAAGTAAGATAAAATAATTTATTAAGTTAACAAATACAAATAATTTAAAATATAACTCAATGTAAAAATATATTATTATAAAATAGGCTCTTCTATTTAATACAAAAAATTCAGATATGAATTACCCTAAAACATAATACAATTATGTAAAATTCATCACAATTTAATAAGTTTGTGGGAATAAACTTTCAATTGATCCCATAAATTTTACTTAGGAAAAATAGCTTTAGAAAGTTTCACATTGTACCATTATTTTATTCATAGAATACAGATTAAATATATTATTTTGCATCAATAAAACATGTTTAATCTAACAAGTAAGATAAAATAATTTATTAAGTTAACAAATTCATTTAAAATTTTCAGATTGACAAGAAAGCTAAATTTTGAGTAAATGTCAACATAGGCACTTTCTCTTTTGTACTTCTGATAAAAAGTTTATCAATAATAATATATGTATTTATGCGGAATTCGGTGCATCAAATTCAACTTTTGCTGCCCCATAAAGCTAGCGCCCCGGGGCTATAGCCCATTTAGCCCTGGTTAGGGTGGCGCTGATGATAACATTAGCTACTCCATTAACAATTAATAAAAACTACTTTGACATAAAATGACTACTCATGTTCAAGCAAGATTGATTTTTGCACAAACATATTCCTCTCACCATCACACGGGACAAGAATAATGGTTGCGCCAATTTTTCTTCACATGTTCTTGTCAATCTCGCTAATGTGTGTAGCCATTTTTGTGATACTTACACACACAATATATTCTTTATCAATATTATTTTAAAAATATACGTTACTTGATTTTTAAGCAATTTTCTTCCTCTTGAATTTCTTCTGTACAGTTATGATTATGGTTTATTCATTTTTTATTTAAGATAATTATGGATATGATTTGTTTTATATTTTTGTAGAAAGCTTAAGGATCCCTACAAGCATGTCCTAAGATTTTAGGACTCATTGGCCACATTTTGAGAAACATTGGTTTATTTTATAATATATTTAATTCTATTTTCTATTTAAATCAGTATAATTTTTAGTTTTCAAGATTCATGTTTTTTAAATTCTTTAAATTTGCAATATTATTGGTATGAATATAAATTAATATATAAAAATAAATAATATTTGAATTTCAAACCTCGCAACTATCACAAATCCGACCAGTTATATGAGGTCGACAAATGCACTGTCCTGTAACTTCATCACAAAATTGATTTTCTGCTCCATATATATTACATTCACACCCTATATGTATAGATTTTTTAAATTGATATATTATTGATATTTAATACTACAGGTATATTTTTATAAAAAATTTTTGAACTTACATTGACATCCTTTATTTGAAAAATCATAATATCCATCTAAACAAATATCACATTTCATTCCAAAGATACCTGGTTTGCAGGGGCATTGACCAGAAACAGGATCACAATATTTTGAAATTGATCCATCTCTGTTACATGAACATGGCTGACAACCTGCTTCTATATTTCCATATCCATCCTTAGAAAAATTAAATATTTTTCATTATATCTTTTAAACATATAAGTCATTGAAAAATATATAAAATATTATGTAACTAATAATAGTAGAAAATAATCTTTTTATAACTTGATAAAAATGATGAAAATTTCCCATAACAATATAAGCAAAATGAAAACAACATTAATACACATTATGAAAGTGCAAATTAAAGCATATAATATTTAGAAAAAAATCACATAATTTTTCCAATTTATAGTTTTTACCTTATTGTAGTATTTTCACATAGTTGTTAACTGTAAAGGATGAATACAGTTTATCTTGTTTAATATATACAGCAATACCTCGCATAGTCTGGTTAATTGATTCCTCTTTCTTACCAGACTAATTGAAACCAGACTGTTTGAGATGTGTAAGCTATGGGAAAAATTATAATTGGTTCCAGGAAATTTTCAATTTGCTCATAAGTATTTTTTAAATCGTAAATTCTTACATTAATAGTTATTTCTTTATGCATTAAACATTAAAACCTTTATAAAAGATTTATAATAGAAATATAAAGGGGCAGAAAGTAGGTTTGAGCCCATAAAGATGAATAGATAAATAGGGTTTGCTCAGCAGGTGAATGCATTGGCTTTCTCCAAATTGGTCACTTGGTGCCATTCCAAACACAGAGAGGTACTCTGCATAAGATTGAACAATTCGACAAGAGATGAGAAGTGTCTGGTGATGGCCAGCCAGCAAGATCATTTTGGTTTTTCACGAGTCACTACCTACTTGAAAAGGTCCTTTTTATGAAAAATTAATGATTAATAAAACAAGATGAATGAATTTAAAGTTTTTATTGTAAATAAATGAACAAAAAATTTTAACTCAAAGATTTTTTTTTCATAAAAAAAAAAACAAAATTGACATCTGCATGAGTTTCTTTTATTTCCGTTCTTCATACATCTCTATGTAGCATCAAATTGAATTTATCTTAACAAACGTTGTTAAGATAAATTTGGCAACACTGGAGCAGCCACCTGCATAGCTTAAATCATCAAATAGTGGCTATTCAAGTCAAATATAAGTATTAAGTAGCAAGCACACTTATATTTCGTATTTATTCTAAAAAAATAAAGTAAATTAAAAATTTTTTATTAACAATTACAGTCCGGACTATAGTGAAGCCTGGACTATTTGAAACCAGACTATGTGAAATATTGCTGTACTTCATAAAGCTTTAATAATTTATTAAGGAAAATCCCATTATTTGTTTGATTTTAGCTATAATTATCTTGATTTTATTTTCATATAAACAGTTTTCTTTATTGGAATTTGCTCAGGGCTGGAATTATCTATTGTGGTGTTCTTTGGAAAAATTGAAATTAGCATACCTGCCCTTCATCTATCATAACATTTCATAAAGATATCATGAACAATCCTATACAATTATCTTATTTTGTATAAAAAATAATAAAAGTGTAACTTGTAGCACTTAGGAGAGAAAAAGGATGCTACACTGTGTTTACCACAGTACCATATTGCTACTCGTGCATGTTCACACAAGCATAATGGATGCTTGTGTGAACATGCACTGCTATTAGTGTAATATGGTACTATCCATCACACAGTTCTACTGTTGTTTATATGCAGTTTGTGTCAATAGCAGCATGTTAGTAGTAATTATCATGCTTACTCTATCTCTTTAAATATTTGGACATTACAATTAAAGACATAACATTTTGAATACTAAACTGTATAATTTTATTGACAATAAACAATATTTTTTTCATTTTTAATTTTTTTTTAATTTTTACTATAATTTTGCTATTTTATCCAAATACATATACATTATATTTACAGTGTGTATGCATATTTCAAAAGTTGCAGCACCTCAATGATTTCAAGTCACTAGCAGCCATTGTTCAAAACATTATTACTATTGATAATGCTGATAATTGCAGATAAGAATTGTTAGTTTAACACAAACATGTCAAATTCATATTCAAGGGCCATTTAATGAACCTGCAAGATTGCCAGGGGCTGCATCACATTTAAATTTTTTTAAAATTATATTTTGCAGTAAGCATTCAGAAATATAAATAGGATAATTAAAACATTGTGCAATCAAATGAATATATTACAAAAATATATAATTATTACATAATTGCTTTTAATTATACATATTTTTTAAATTTAATTCCTTGCTATCAATCTTTAATTTTCTATTAAGTGTCAAAAGTCACATTTTTCTGTATAAAAACAAAAGCTTTCATTAAAATTTTATAAATTCAAATATCCATAAATACTTATATTTTTTAAATAAGTTAATAGCACCACAAATAAATTTTTAACAAGCCTGTTAGCACGTCCTTCATTCATGTCCTTCAAAGAGGGATTGTTTGGAACTTGATCATTGTATTTGTCTATCAAAAAAATACAGTTTCTCATTTATGGCTTTTTGTTTTTTTGATAAGAAATTTCACATGAACCGACGTACTCCTTGCAAGACAGCATTTAGTTTGTGTCACCGATCAGAAAAATCTGTTTCATCTGTAGGTATACATCCGACAAGGCCAATCGAAACAAAGTAGCATGTGCAATTACATTTCATTAAAATCAAACTAGTGTAGCAATTATAAGACATAGCTACAAAGCAACAGCTACTTCCTATTATATCTCATAACATGTTCTCATTTTCATTTTAGTTGAGATGTTGAGGGCCACAAAAAAAATCACATTGAGGGTCACATGCAGCCTGCCAGTTTGACACCCATGGTTTAGCAGATGCAGGAATGCCACACAGTGCTTCTATTCTTATGCAACCTTTGGTGATGAATTTGCTTACAGCCCTAAATTTTCTATTAAAAATATTATGAAAGAAAGTGGAATGCTTAAATCAAAGTTGTGTTATAAACAATGAAGAATGTAGTTTAAGAAATATTTGATAAAAAATAATTACTGAAATGCTAAATAGCAACTTTGATTTAAACAGTGGTCTGTGCTTACCAATTAAAACAATTTTGAGTATGACTAATAAAATGGAAGTCATGGCATCATGATTGGATAGAATGCATATGTGGATAGAAATTATTGATGAAACCACAGTTCATCTAGAAGATCAGATTGAAAACATTCAATCAGTAAAATATATAACAGATTTAGTTGTATTATACATCAGGAAATGTATAATAATGAAGAAAAGATTTTTCAATTGATAGATGATTTGGAAAATAAAGCATAAAAATTTTATGGATAGTGATAGTAATAAACATCTTTACTTAATTGGAATTGCTGATAGTCCCACTTATAGAAGATATCAAGATGGAGATAAAACTCCTTTTCACATTTTGTGTAAATGTGTGACCCTTTCAGGGCTAAGGTATGATCTTCTAGGGTTGCATTTTCCTGCACCAAAAGATCTTTTTAACCTTCCTCTTTCTACAATCATCATCATCAATGATAACAATATATTTTTTAAATTCACAACAAAAACAAAATTAACATTTGGAATTATAATACTGTTATACTTACAGAACATCTATCACAATTTTTTCCAACATAATTTAATTTACATTGACAATTGCCTGTAGATGAATTGCATTCATTACTTTCTGAACCATATTTATTACATTCACAAGCTAATAAAAAAAGAGATAAACATATTATATAAAATTTAAATATTTATTAAGAATTATTTTAATATTACATTAATTATATATAGATATTAATCCAGTTTATATACAATAAAAAAACCTGAAAGAGAAATCCTGATTATTGATTTATTTTTGCCAAATGCCACTGAATTTTTTTTATTAATCCTCTGATAATTAACCATGTAATGAATATTTATATGTCTCAAATAGAGAGTTAACCATTAGATTTGATCATTATTTTTTAAGAAATTCATAAAATAATCTCATTTTGAAAGGAAAACAAATCAAAAAATGACAAAAGAATTAAAAAGTTTTCAT
This sequence comes from Olivierus martensii, assembly GCA_000484575.1. Taxonomy (NCBI): domain Eukaryota; kingdom Metazoa; phylum Arthropoda; class Arachnida; order Scorpiones; family Buthidae; genus Olivierus; species Olivierus martensii. Next base: position 23,398 of record AYEL01073113.1, on the reverse strand, counting down.
TTGAATAATAAGCTATTTATTTTTGATACCAAATGTCTATAATATATTTTAAGAAATGTTCTGGAAATTATCATCATCTGGTATCATTCAGAACAGAGATTTTATTCAATATAAGCATCATAATGCTAGAAAATTTTTAAAATTTCTAATGAAAATACAAAGCAAACTATATATGCACTCTTCTCTCAATTTAGATATTCAACTTATAAATTTTCACAATAATAAATATATAAATTTTTCTTTTTAATAAGTAAAAATCATTATTACAATAACAAAGGAAATTTGCATAAAACAAATGAATAGCTAGATAGAATAATAATATAACAGAACAATATTTTACTCAAATATTTTGATATATAATATTACATTAAAATATCTGTATAAAGAAAGGCTATAAAAAAAAGTAATAAAAGTTAGTATTTCTTTAGAAGCCTATGAAGTAAATATCTTATTACTATATAAGGTGAATTTGACAGCTGTGAGGCTATTCTGATAACCAATATTAAATGGTTTAGAATTTATCAAAATGGAATATAGTAAAGAGCATTTTTGACACAGTTTACTTTTATTGTTTGATGCAAAGAAATCAGCAAATGAAGCTCATCACTTTCTTGTTAATGTTTATGGTATATCTCCATCTTACAATAATTGTAAATTTTGATTTCAAGGATTTCAAAATAGTGATTTTGATGTGAAAGATAAAAAATGCTTAGGACAGCCAAAAAATTTTGCTGATGAAAAATTGGAAGCATTATTGGATGAAAATTCAGCTCAAACATTCAAAGAATTGGCAGAAGCACTAAATGTTGATAAATCAACTATTTCTGATAACTTACACAGATGGGAATGGGAAAGATCTAAAAAGAAGGAAATTGGGTTCCATATGAATTGACTAAAACTGCTATCACTAGTCAAATTGAACATTTGCATTTCATTGATTGCCAGACAAAAAAGTAAGAGCTTTTTTAATATCAAATTGTTACTAATCATAAAAAGTGGATTTATTATGATAATCCAAAATACAAAAAATCATGGGTTAATCTAGGAGAACCATCAATATTGACTCTAAAATGCAATATTCATGATAAGAAGGTAATGCTCTGTATTTGGAGAAATCAAATATAGTGCATTATGAGCTGTTGCAACTGAATGAAGCTGTTACAACTGATCACTATCAACAACAATTATATTGATTGAAATAAGCATTGGATGGAAAAAATGACTGCAAGTAGCAAATAAATGACCTCAAAGTCATTTTGTAGCATCACAATGCTCAATGAAACATTGCTTTGGCAACAAAATAAATGTTATTGGAACTTGGATGGGAAGTGTTACACAATCCTGAATATACCTGACATTGCACCTTCTGATTATTATTTGTTCAGATCAGTGCTTCTCAAACTATGGGTCGCAACCCTATTTGGGGTCGCGAAATGAAATGCTGGGGTCACTAAAATTAAATTCAAACACTTGAATTTCAGTTTATATGTAATTTCACAAACACCCAATATTTAATGTATGACAACATATGTATTTTCAGTGTAGTTGGTTGATTGTGTTCATCTTAATAAGTATGTAAATAATTTATGTACTTGTATGTTTTATTTCATATTTAATACCTGGGGTCGCAAAAAATCTCATAATGAAAAATGGGGTCATGAATGAAAAAAGTTTGAGAAGCACTGGTTGTTCAGATCACTGCAGAGTGCTCTTTATGAAAAAACATTTCCAGAATTATGAGGAAATCAAAATATTCATGAATGGATTGCATCAAAGAGAAATTGTTTCCAGATGTGGAATCCACTTATTGCCTGAAAGGTGGGAAAAAGTTATAGAAAATGAAGAAAAATATTTCAATTGAAATAAAATGTTCTATTCTTTCTGTATAAATGTGTTTGTTTTTAAAAAAACCATGACTAACCAGAATACATAATAAATCCTAAATGCATTTTTTCCATTTAATAAACTACAGTAAGACCCTGCTTAACATTGCTCCGTTTAACACTGTTTTGATATAACGCGGTTTTTTCAAATTCTATATTTTTATTGATTCACTTTGGCATGATTTTTTAAACTGTTATTCTTATATAAATCCGAAATTGTAGGAATTTGTTGCATTGATACTCCTATGCCATCTCACAGTGCATGTGATATCAGTGCAGTGCAGTACATATGAAAGTCTGCTGCAGTCAGAGTTCATATATATGATCAATCATCAATGTTATTTTACAGTAATAAAAATAGCAATTATCCCATTTTAGTTTTAACCTGAATGCTGCCACTTTAAATTATAGTTCCTTGAAATTAGAGTAGTTTTCTTTCATCAATATTTTTGTGTTGTTTATAGTTTACTGAATCTGATTGCTACTTTTTGTTCTTGAAATGATTATATATCTATATATATCTCTATATATTTATATATTTAAAAATATTTTATAAATATAGTAAAGAAACTGGCTTTATTTTATTATATTTTTTAGATACCTGTTAATGTAGAGTTTTGAATTCTAGTTATTTTGACTAAATTAATTCATATAATAAAAATGAATTATAGTTAAGATCAAATCAGAATTATATGTACTCATAAAGGACCATTAATTATTTCTTTTTTCTGTTTTATTAGATAACTTTTATAAATTGAGAAGAAAAATTTGATTTTACCTATGGATTTAAGTTTATATTTTGAGAACATGGAAAAAATATTTTTAAAATGTTTGATTATATAATTTTAATAAAGGAAATTATATCAATATATCAAAAGAAATTAAAATAACTATATTATATGTAATTATTTCTTTATATTTAATCATTTAGCATTCCTCTACCATTATTTTATTCATGGAACAGAGATTAAATATATTATTTTGCATCAATAAAACATATTAAATTTAAGATAAAATAATTTATTAACAAAAACAAATAATATAACTCAATGTAAAAATATTCAATATATTATTATATAATAGGCTCTTCTACTTAATGCAAAAATTCAGATATGGATTACCCTATATCATAATACAATTATGTAAAATTCATCACAATTTAATAAGTTTGTAGGAATAAAACATCTTAAATCTAAGATAAAATAATTTATTAATATATATGCGGTATTTCAATTGATGGCATAAATTTTACTTTGGAAAAATAGCTTTAAAAAGTTTCATTATTGGTATTTGTTCCATCATAGACTATACATTTTGTTCAATTAGGAGATAGCTTTATAATACATATTTTGAATTTTGTGTTAGTGATTTTTTAAGAACTTTAATCATTTTACTTTGGAAAAATAGCTTTAAAAAGTTTCATTATTGGTATTTGTTCCATCATAGGCTATACATTTTGTTCAATTAGGAGATAGCTTTATAGGCCTAATACATATTTTGAATTTTGTGTTAGTGATTTTTTAAGAACTTTAACCTTCTGTTTTAAATCAATTCAATCTTTGAATAAAATATACAGAAAATAATAGTAATTTGGATTTTTGTATATTGAATTTGCATATTTCAAAATATTCTATTTTGTATTTTAATACTTAAAATATTGTCATAAGATAAAAAATAATTTCAGAAATTAAAATAAATTTTCTTAGTAGAAATTATTGCTAAAAAATTCATTATATTTCTCTACTTTTGATTGTTTTTATTTTCTTTCGTATTCTTACAAAAAACGTGTGCATATGATTAAATCAATGCATTTAGACGATTTGAATTATAACAAATTGATTTCTGTTTCATTTTGTTTTTCCAATCCAATACCAAAAATAAACCAATCACGTTTTAACGTGTAGATTCAATTGCCACTGAAATCCAAGAAAGACAAAAATAGCGGCGAGTAAGCAGACAACGCTAGTTTGCGGTACTTTCTATATACAGAGCTTTATATATATCAAACAACTGCCATCTATTGACAAAGAAAATTTCATGTAAAATGAACAAATTTATGTAAAGAAAATTATTTATTTAATAAAATTGAAAATTAAAACTTATATTTTGTTATAATTTTCATACAGTTAATAAATATTCTTCTAATAATAATAAAATTTTAATAAATAATATTTTTCGAATAATTATGATAATATCGAAAACTATTTAAATGTATCCGTGTTAATGAAATACAAAAAATTTAATATTTTATAAACTTAGAATTGTGAGAAAAACAGTAATTGCAATTGCGGAACAACAGCATACTCTACAACAGCAGTTCTTGTTCTGCCATCTATCGTTATGGTAACAATTTTTACATGTTAGACAAATATAATGCATAATTATACATTATTCAAATGGATTATATTTTATATCGAATACTGTATTGAGAAAATTTATAACAGTATTTCAAATTTGATTTCATAATGGAATACATTTTATAAAATATGGATTAATAAATTTTAATTTAAGCTTATTAAATACACAGCACCTCCATTATAAACAATATATAGTACTACTATATAGACTTAGAAAACTTATACTAAGATGATTATATTTCATTGATAAAATACAATGCTGTATTTTCCAATTGCAAATGGCCGATCGGAAAAAATATGTTTTTGTAAAATAATTGTATGGTAATGTAATAGCTATAATAATTTAAAAATGTTTTCATTTTGGTGGGAGGGCTGCAGCCCTGCAGCTCTTATGGGCGAGCCGCCACTGGTAACAGTGTTAGGCTCATTCCAAAATGGGTATACATCTGTTTCACCCTGTATTTTACAGGCTGCCCATCCCTGCGGAGACAATATCAGCAGAGATTTATTGAAAATTTTTATAAAGTTTTCGAATATATATTGTGCAAATTGCGTTTTTATTATACACTAGAAAAATACTTTGTAAATTGCACATAATATTTCTGTATTTTTATATCTAATTCCACGGTTTCCAATGGTTCATATTTTATCGGGACTATCTATATATTAGAGTTCTATTCTCTTATTCTAGATTCCTTATATCTAGGTGAAATTCAGAAATTAATTTAAAAATTATATCTGGTCGATGCCCCCGCCATTTAGTACTCAGCGAGATTGGAAAAAGGTTTTTAAAAATTTGTTTGTAACAACGATAAATCTCCGTAAAATGCTATCGGGAGTATGAAACTCGGCATCATACCCACAATAACTGTCAATAGTGTAGTAAATTTAAGTCGGTCAGATTGTACGTGTGGAAATGCTTCGACTTTCAATCCTGTGACCAGAGATTTTTCTTTGTTGTTTTACACCACTTTCCAACTGAAAGTTACAAAGTGGAGGAGTATTTTTGTCAACAGATGATACCACTTTCCACTCTTTAAGAATACTAAGTGACGGGGCGAAACAAGCCCTTCCAAGGCTGCTCACCACTGCAGAGAGATTAGCCAGATTGTGGAGGACGGGAATTTAAAAATTATATCTGGTCGATGCCCCCGCCATTTAGTACTCAGCGAGATTGGAAAAAGATTTTTAAAAATTTGTTTGTAACAACGATAAATCTCCATAAAATGCTATCGGGAGTATGAAAACTCGGCATCATACCCACAATAACTGTCAATATTGTAGTAAATTTAAGTCGGTCAGATTGTACGTGTGGAAATGCTTCGACTTTCAATCCTGTGACCAGAGATTTTTCTTTGTTGTTTTACACCACTTTCCAACTGAAAGTTACAAAGTGGATGGGTATTTTTGTCAACAGATGATACCACTTTCCATTCTGTAAGAATACTAAGTGACGGGGCGAAACAAGCCCTTCCAAGGCTGCTTTGCAGAGAGATTAGCCAGATTGTGGAGGACGGGGATCAACGGGGCGAGCTCTTTCAATGCCCAATACGAGACTTTTAAAGGTGGGATATGTGAATTGAACTAGAATCCTCAGAATAAAAATGCAGTATATTTCCACGGAACCATCCATCTGACGGTATAATAATTCTAGGATGGTTCACAGAGCCGCAAATATAATAACATTAATTATGTGATGTTATACAGCATTAAAAATATCATTTAATACATGGCACCACCAGATACTTGCCAGCATTATGATAAAATTATGAAATTACAATGTGTAATGCTAGATGGCTGGATGGTTTTTGTGGAAACATGCTGTGCTTCCATCCAACATGACCGGTTTCAATTCCTCTCAAACTTTCAGATTTTTCCAGGAAAGTCCGCCCTTTGAACCTCATCCTCCATCTGACTGTCTTCACTAGGAACAGGGTACTAAGCGGCGGGGCTTTACCGTGCAGGGCACTGAAAAGCCCCGCCGCTTAGTACCCAATGGATGAAAACCACGTTAAACCACAGAGGAAAAATTGTATGAGCCAATATAAGGATCAATTCCCAGATCTCACACCTTTGGATTTTTCAGGAGGGATCTAGGCTCAGTTCATTGAACCCCGTCCTCGACAGCTAATCTCTATCAGAAATATAATGGCTCGTGATGGACCTGGAAATATCCGGCCGCTTAGTTCCCACTAGGTAAATAGTGGCCTTAAACTACATAGAGGTTCAATTATGGGTCTCACATCTTTATTTTAACACCATGGGTCCGGCCCCAGCATAATTCAGCCTTCTGATTGACCCCATCTCGAGTGCTGAGTACTTCTGTAGTCTCTAGAGACTTCTATATAGTGGGCTTCGTGTAGTTTTTATACACAATACCATCAAAAATCGTTGGTTTCACCTCCCACTGATGAGTGAAAAAGTGGGGACATCTGTTAACAAAAAAATCCCAGAGAACTGAGGACTGAATCCAGATCCTAGTCATTGGAAAATATAATCGGGAGTCCGGTCCCGCCTTCTATAGTCTAACTGACCTTTTCAGAGTGGTTTCTTTGCCTTTATTGAGTGAAAATATGTGCCTCCAATGATGGGTCCTAAATTTTCTGATTTCCGAAATCTATTTTTAAATTCTGTTCTAAAGATAGAAAATATGAATGGATTGTATTCATAGAATTTGGATTACTTTTCATCAAATCTTATCCTTACTTAAATACAAAAAACTAGACTAGCTTACAGGTCCTATAAGCTAGTCTAGTTTTTTGTATCAAATTTTATCAATTCTTTTTTCTATTCTATTTTAGTAATTTTATTTTGATTTTGGGATGAGAGAAATTTATTTTTGTAATTTTAACTAAAACATGGAATTTTAGTATGATGAGCTGTAAAATTCATAAAATTGAAAAAATTTTACCAATAATACAAAAATTTTAGTTAATTCTGTTAAAATATAAAATATTTTTATTTATTTCACATTTATTGCTTTCCTTTTACAGATAATTTACTAAAATACAAGAAAATCCTAATGTAAACAACCCCAGGCTATAAAAGGAATGTGGCACTTTTATTGTTTTATGGTGTCCAATCACTTCATGGGAAATCTCAGCCAAGGTACTTTACTGCACTACATGTGCTATTGGGTGTAAACATGTCAACAAAGTATTCCAAGGCTAATTAGAGTAGGATAGAAAATGTTAAACTGTTTATGAAAGTAGACGATTTTCATATATGTTTTTTGTTATAAATTCAAAAATTTACAAAAGATTGAAATAAAACTTATTGAAATGAAGAAAAACATATCAATTATTAATAAAAATGACAATATTTCATAGAATTTATGTATTTTTTTTGTATTTTTCTCATTAAACAGAAAGTATTTTTTTTTAATAATTACAGGTATCTCTCCTATAACACAGTAGTTAGGTTCCTAAAAAACACCGTGTTGTGTGAAACCATGTTATATGAGACCTAGAGCCAATACAAAAAGGAGAGTTATGTTCTCAAATCAATTAAAAACAAATAACTGTTTAATTCCACACAAGAAACTTAATTTTTATTAAGAATATTAATAACACAAAATATAAAGAAAGAAAACATATACGTAACTAGTGTTTCCAAATTCCCAACATTTTGGAACCTTCAGAATTGAAAATTGACAGGAAATCATATTTCCCGAGAATTCTTCGAAATTCCCAGAAATATCTTTTTTATTTAATTTTCGTTGATCATCTGTAATAATGGCTATAACAGTAAATATTAATAAAAATCGTTGATCATCTGTAATAATGGCTATAACAGTAAATATTAATAAAAGTCTTACAGAAGGTGGGGCAAGTGGGATTCATAGCCCCAGTGCAATCTTTTAGAGTTTCAAGACACTCTTATATGTAAAAGGTTGACACAAAAAAATTAGTAAATAAAGATTCCTAAATGGAGTTTGACCAGAATTTCAGGACTAGTGCATCTCTTGCCCTGAGCAATAAACAGGGGTCACTAAGGTATCATTTTACTAGGTTTCTGTTACAATTTTACTAGGTTTTTCTCAAAATATAAACAACGTAATTAATGCAAACTTTATTTAATGAAACTTATAGTATACAGTAAGACCCCACTTAACGCTGTTCCATTTAATGCTGTTTCGATATACTGTGGTTTTTTTCAAATTCTATATTTTTATTGATTCAGTTTGTTGTGGATTTTCAAACCATTATTCTTACATAAATCCGAAATCGCAGGAACTTGTTGCATTGATACTCCTATGCCATCTCACAGTGTGTTTGATATCAGTGCAGTGCAGTACATATGAAAGTCTGCTGCAGTCAGAGTTCATATTTATGATCGGTCATCAATGTTATTTTACAAAAATAAAAATAACAATTATCCCATTTTAGTTTTAACCTGAATGCTGTCATTTTAAACTACAGTTCCTTGAAGTTAGAACGTTTTTCTTTCATCAATATTTTATCATTGTTTATAGTTTACTGCAATCTGATTACTGCTTTTTGTTCTTAAAATGTTTTTATTTTCTAATTTTAATAATTTTTTCATGAATGATTTATGAATACAAATCGATATTAGCAATAAAAAATGTCTAATTATAGACCCATTTTTATTGCTAATTAATGTAATACAACAGTATTACATTAATTATAATGTAATACAACAACAACAACAACAATAATAATAATAATACACTTTCGAGAAAGATTTTTATGTTCGGTTAACGAACACTTCACAGAACAAACTGTAGGATTCGCGGACTGATATGACAGATCGGCCGGATGGCTGAGTGGTAAAGCTGTGACTTACCATCCTGGAGGATCCTGATCCCACTCCTTCAATTTTTCAGGAAGAGTCCGGGCCCGGCTCTTTGAACCTCAACCTTCAACCATCCGGTTGACCCCATCATGGGTATTGGCCACTGTGATGAGCTCTATAAGTAGCCGCCAGATACAATAGTAATAATACATGTTACAAAATAAAATTTAAAAAATGTTATGTACATATATTTTATTCATTGTCTTAAGTGTTAAATGACCTCATTTAACGCTGTTTCATTTAGCGCTTTGTTTCCTTGGAACATATCCACGCGTTAAACAGGATCCAGAAAAGTGGCCCCCTCACATCTCGTCTCCCACATTTCGCCCTCAGCACTTTTCATTCCCAACACATTTCGCCACCTGTAGTGGCCCCTCACATTTTGATACTCTTATGCCGTCTCACAGTGTGTTTGATATCAGTGCAGTGCAGTACATACGAAACTCTGCTGCGATCAGAGTTCATATTTATGATCGATCATCAATATTATTTTACAAATTTACAGTAATAAAATAACAATTATCCCATTTTACTTTTAATTTGAATGCTGCCAATTTAAATTATAGTTCCCTGAAGTTAGATCAAAGACAGGACGAAGTGTCATGGATGCGATGTCTTGATATCGACAATTGCTGGCTGAACCAAAAAGTAAAAAGGCAAACGAAGTCGGATGACTTCTTAATGAAAAAACAAAAAGTCTCAAAATGAGGAACAGCCTTCCTTCCACAAACAAATTATTTACTCGAATATTTTTGATTTTCATAAATGATTTGAGTACAAATCGATTTTAGCAATAAAAAAGTCTATAATTAATGTAATACAACAGTAATTTTCTAGAACGATTATTTTTGTATATGTAGTGAAAAACCTGAAGATGACTGTAAAAAAAGAGCCGAAAACGTTTGTTTTAATTTTATTATATGTTATTAAAAGTGTTTTCTCAGCTGCTAAAAGTGCTGTTATCATTGTTAAAGATTAATGAATGATTTATGAATACAAATCGATATTAGCAATTAAAATGTCTATAATTAATGATAATACATGTTACAAAATAAAATAAAAAAATGCTATGTATATATTTTCTATTCACTGTCCTGTTTCATCTATTCTCATAAATTCAGCGCTTTGTTTCCTTGGAACGTATTCCCCGCATTAAGCGAGGTCTTACTGTACGTGATATAGAATGTTTAGAAATGGCCGAACGAATGTTCACGACCAAGAGTGACCTGGTCGGCTTTCAGTTGTGGCAGATAATCTTGAATAGAAAGTAGATGCAAAGGTTCGGGAAAATCACCATTCATAATAACAACTATCATTTTATTTTTATCAAATTTAACGTAACGTTGTCCTGTACAGTTCAAAGACAACAAGGAGTTGAAAACAGGAGTACAGATTGGTTGAGCTCACAGATGGCTGATTTTGTTGTCGGAGGAATTGAAAAATTTGTTCCATGATATAATAGATAAATGCTTCAATTCAACAGTATTTGAACAATCAGACAACTGTAAAAATTTAAAATTTGCTATTTTTTAATAATTAAACTGATTATTAAAAATTACTTTGTTTCGGATTTCTTTTAATGAAATAGCATTGCCTCTTTTTACGTCCTTAGTTCTCTATTTTAAGTAAGTAAGAAATAAAAACAACAGTTTTTTTAAAGAAATATACAGCAGTACAAAAAACGAAATTCAATTTCTTAGGAGGAGAGTTAAATTTAAGCTTTTGTAATTTAATTAATTCTATACAAAATTTGATTTAGATCTAAATTAGATTCAACATAAACCAATCAATCATTGACTGTATTTTACTATATAATTATGTAACATTCAAATAGTTTTATCAATATTTTATAATTTAAATATTAAAAAAGATTCTGTATAATAAATAATTTATATATCACTTCACATTATATAGTTAGTAAAATAAAGAAGAAGTGACTTGATGGCAAAAGATATGCACGTAAGAGGAACTGTTACACTTTGTGGGAGATGCAATAAGGAAGTTTTCTTTAACGAAGAAAAACGTTCAGACGGTATATCGTGGCATGCAATATGTTACACTTGCGGTAAGTATTTGGTCATTGAGCAATATAGACCGCGTAGTCATTTTATTTTGTACATCATTCTAATAGAAAATGGTTTCCCTTTTCGTTCAGAACAAGTCGCTCGCTCGCTCTCTTTTCTCTTCTTTTATAAGGCTTTCCAAACAGAAGTCACTCAAAGGTTGGGTTTCTACAACAGCGTTTTCCAAACATTTTGACTATGATCCACTGAAGGAACCGCATTTATATTGTGATCCAGCAGATGTGATAAATCAAAAATACAAAGCTAGTGCGGATTACGATGTTCATAAATTCGTTATTGACCAATGGTACATATTGATGCAAATAAACTGCGTTCAGGAAAGTTTTATTTTATAAGCTGTATTTCAAACATTTTTTGTGCATTTTTTTTCGGTTCGTTGCGATCCGTTTTATTTATTTCCTGACTCACTCAAGGATCGCGATTCATATTTTGAGAAACCCTATTCTATAGTATATCTCCTGATTTTTTCGTTTCCATAATAGAATTGGATATCAGGCAAAAAACAAGGTTCATCTGTCCTATAAAAATTCTAGGGATATAGAATAAAGAACTAAACCTAGATCTTCCAAGTGGCAAACTGGATGGCCATTTTATCACAAAACTTTTCGGCCAACTTGAGGAGAAATCTAAATTCTCAAAAGATTCCACAGTGAGTGATTTCATACTGAGCTCCATTGCTTTCATATAAACATTTTAAATTTACTATGGCAGCTCTCTCTCGTAATAGCTCATGTCTTTTCAGCTTATAGATATTTAAATATATTTTAATCTGATCAATAAGTAGATCGTTGAATTAATGCATTGACCGGGAATTATTCTCGACATTCATATCATTATGTTTCCTAAAATAACCCATTATTGGCTGTTATTTTTTCATATATTCGTTATACAGTAGGTGATCGGTTAACGAACATAATCCGTTCAAAGACAATGCTCGTTATCCGAACTGTTCGTTAACCGATCATCGATTTACCATAGGTTTTTAATTGGAATTTGATTAATTCGTTCTGAAGACCCCAAAAAATAATAAATAAAAAATTATATAATTTCTTATTACGTTTATTTATATGTAATAACAATAATATATATGTACATAGTCTTGCATTTTCATCTATTATGTTTATTTTTCGTTAAAGAATCTGTCCAATGTCAATGCTTTTCTCTCTTCTTCAGGATTTTTCGGAACTGATTAATAGCATTGTCGTTGTACATATCCCCAAACCTATTGACCTCAACCTGGTATGGATGCCATTCAAGCACCAAAATATTGTAAAATCTCTCTCTTACTTTCTTTATTACTTTGATTTGTTTTACATTGTCTCCAAATTCATTTTAATTGGGAAAAATATTTGTTTTACGTTGTCTCCGAGTTCATTTTAATCGGGAAAAATTACTTTCTTCCTTTTACATTGTCTCCGAGTTCATTTTAATCGGGAAAACTACTTTTCTTTTTAAGTTGTCTCCGAGTTCATTTTAATCGGGAAAAACTACTGTTCTCCCATTCTTACCCATAAATCCACGAACGCGCAAGTTTAGCTAAGCCTGTTATTCCGTTAGGTTAGTTAAGCCGCCATATCCTCGTCAGATATTTTTATTTGGCGGCGGCCACTTATAGAGTTCATCATAGGCTGGCCAACACCCTTGATGGGGTTAACTGGATGGCTGAAGGATGTGGTCAAGCGCCTGACCTCATCCTTCGGCCATCCTGAAAAATTGGAGGAGTGAGACCCGGATCCTCCAGGATCGTAAGCCACAGCTTTACCACGCGGCGATCCGGCCGACCTGTCATTCCGTCAGTCCGCAGGTCCCACAGTTTGTTCTGTGAAATGTTCGTTATCCGAACATACCGAAAGTGTTCGTTATCCGAACTGTTCGTTAACCGATCACCCACTGTACATGCCTATTATTTTCATATATTATTTACTATATTATATATATATTATTTTTATTTTTTTCATTATTATTATATTGTTTTCATGAATTCTCAAATATGATCGATAATGAGGCAACATTTGATATTACTTCATTAGTTAGAAAACAATATGTGTATCACTATAATATCTCTTGGACGATAATCAAGGCGCACAGCAGTGCGCAGGGCCAAATTCGCAATAAGCACAGTGTTCGAAGTGAACACTGTGCTTATATTTACACGAACCAACTTAAGCCATATTTGGCATCTCCATAACTACGCTTCAGATTAAGCTAGAAAAACAAAATCGTATATGTTGTTAAGCTTTATTCCCTCACGACTCTATAAAAATTTCAAGCTTAAATATTAAAAGTAAGTAGGAGATAGACGCCCAGAAAATCGCAAATTTGAGCACTGACTCATCAAAATTATAGTGCTTCCCGTAGACATAGCGACTTGAAATTTAGCACAAGTATAGGTCTTAGGATACAGGTAAAGGAAAAATTCTGAAAATGCTAATTTTTCAATTATTTTGTGACTTATTTACCTCATCCCAAGCGATTGAGTGCGTCGCATCTGACAGTGTGGACAATGAATATACACAGATGAAACCAATTAGAAATTTACAGACAAAGGATACAGCTATCACCCAAAATATTTCTAGGATAATATCTGCAAAATTAACGGAAAAAACTTCGATGAAGTTTCAGGCCACTATACTGAACATTAGCAGTCCAGTGATTCCTTCACATTATTGGGCGGTCCCCAATCATGGACATTCGCACCAACAGTAGTGTTTATGATATTTTATCAAAAATTTCAGGTTATATTCTTAAACTTCCAAATAGATGCCTGACATGCAGCTATCTCAAGAACTTTCAATTGAGTCTGTATCACAAATTTACTGTTGTCTTGTAGATTGCAATTTAACGTTTTTAACATTAACAACTATCCACTCTCCATTTCTACGTTTGTTATACTTACTAGTCATCAATACAATATTCTTCTAAAACTTTCCATAATGTTTCATTTTAACAAAAAGTTACAAATTATAATAATGAATTTTTATATAATAATTCAACGGTTTATTTACGAAAAATACAATACATATAAATTTATAAATGAATTACAGAATCTGTTTTAATATCATTACATAAACATCAACATTTTTGTTTAAAAATTATTTAATTAGAAACATAATTTTTTTAATAAAATGTTTGATTATTATTAAAGATCTATCATCTTGTACCAGAAAATATATGTTTCTCCTTTTCTGACAATCACTTTATCAGGATCTGTAATATAAATAATAAAATTATAAAATATCAGTTACGAGACTAAATAGAAATTAATGGCACAATGAGAAATGGATTGCAAAATTTGATTTTATATTAATTTGGATATTTTTAAAATTTCAGTTCTCTGATGATACTAAGTTTAAATTATATATACTAATATATTTCTAATTTAGAGATGTATTACAGACCAGTTTTATATAAGTTCCTTTATATAAAATGATATTTTTAATTATTACTCTGTAAAATATCCAAACATATCAGAAAATTTTATGATTTTTAAAACGTTTCACGAATAGAAGAAAAATATAATATTATATAATAAAACCTCCAGAAAAGATATAATTGTAATATATTTTTATTATATTAAAACACTATTAATACGAAACGGATAATTCATAAACATCGGTTAAAAGGATAAAATGACATCGCGCCAAGAATTATTTAGCTATCATAGATTGTTATTTATTTAGCGTGTTTATTCAATATAACAACTTAGCAAAAAAGTACTGTAAATATCAAAATAATTATTAGATAATTTATTGAAACAATTTTATTGATCATTTACAGATATAGTAATAAGTTAAGTCCCACCTATATTTTTATAAATATCAAAATAATTATTAGATAATTTATTGAAACAATTTTATTGATAACTTATTACTATATCTGAAAATGAAGTCCCACCAAAACAAAAATATGAAAAAAATGGGCCAAGTTCTGTTCTACCAGTTTGTTTGGCCACCAAAACAGTAGAGATCTAAAACAGGTGCCAAGATCCATTCCAACCCCCAATATCGAAAAATATTTGTTTGGCCACCAAAACAGTAGAGATCTAAAACAGGTGCCAAGTTCCATTCCAACCCCAGTGTCGAAAAATGAGCGGCCGGATAGCCGAGTGGTAACGCGTTAGCGTGCACACATGGGAGGACCCAGGTTCGCGTCCCAGATTTTTTCGGGGTACTGGGACAGGCCCGGTGATCCCCGTCCTTCACCATCCGGCCCCCCTCCACGGGAATGGGTGCAGCCCATGGTTGGAACTGGCCCGCCCCCTTAGTAATCTCCCTGATTGGAAAGGGGGCCTAAAATATGCAAAAAAAAAGTGCCGAAAAATGAGATTTAAATACTGAATATAAACTCAATATTCAATATAATTTCTTCTGCTTTTACTTGGCAAGTTTTTGAATTATTTAAGTTATTACCCAGCTATCATAGATATTCGAAAAATAAGATTTAAATACTGAAATAAATTCAATATAGTGTCACTTTCAGGCTTTTACTGGACAAGTTTTAATATCTATGATAACTAGGTAATAACTTAATGTAATTCAAAAACTTGCCAAATAAAAACCTGAAAGTGACACTGTATTGAATTTATTTCAGTATTTAAATCTCGTTTTTCGACATTGGGGGTTGGAATGGACCTTGGCACCTGTTTTAGATCTCTACTTTTTTGGTGGCTAAACAAACTGATAGAACAGAACTTGGCACATTTTTTCACATTTTTGTTTTAGTCCTATATCAGTACTTTTTGCTAAGTTGTTATATTGAATAAACACGCTAAATAAATAATAATCTATGATAGCTAAATAATTCTCCGCGCGACGCCATTTTTTTTCTTTTAACCTATGTTTAGGAATTATCCGTTTCGTATTAACAGTGTTTTAATATAGGTGATAAAGTATTTCTTCTGCTGGAACTACGAGAATATTTCGTAATAACTATGGAACTTGGCACCTGTTTTAGATCTCTACTCTTTTGGTGGCCAAACAAACTGGTAGAACTTGGCCCATTTTTCACATTTTTGTTTTTGGTGGGATTATATATAATTTAATACAAAAAAACTGATTTAAACTTATAGCTTTAGATCCGCTATGTTGTGACATTATATTTTCGAGCAAAATAAAAAAAATTTTCTGTTTCTAAACTGTACGATCCATTTAGATCAGGGAAATGTGCAATTATTTTCTGCCCCGGGCCGGATAAACAATTTTCAGGATGAAGCTGGCCGTATAATAATTGAAAAGAACCTAGGGCCGAAATTAACCTTAAGGCGCCGTAATTATGTAATTATTAATTAATGTAAAGAAATTATTAATGATAACATTAGGTAATCATTAATATAAATAATTAATAAAAATTACTTTGATTTAAAATGGTTCTTGTACAAACATATTCCTCTCACTATCACGAGACAAGAATAATGGGTTGCTAAGTTGTTATATTGAATAAACACGCTAAATAAATAATAATCTATGATATCTAAATAATTCTTCGCGCGACGCCATTTTTTTTCTTTTAACCTATGTTTAGGAATTATCCGTTTCGTATTAACAGTGTTTTAATATAGGTGATAAAGTATTTCTTCTGCTGGAACTACGAGAATATTTCGTAATAACTGATATATTCATTATATTCACTAATATATTCATTAAATTTAATCAATATATTCATTAAAAAAGATTGCTGTATAAGTGACGCCGCACTGCCAGATGCGACGAGATGCGGCGCGCTCAATCGCTTGGGGTGAAGTAAATAAGTCACAAAATAATTGAAAAATTAGCATTTTCAGAATTTTTCCTTTACCTGTATCCTAAGCCCTATAATTCTGCTAAATTTCAAATTGCTATGTTTACGGGAAGCACTATATAATTTTGAAGATCAGTGCCCAAATTTGTGATTTTCTGCGGCCTCTATCTCTTAGATACTTTGATATTAAAGCTTGAAATTTTTACAGGGTCGTGAAGAAATAAAGCTTAACAACATATACAATTTTCGTCTTACTAGTTTAATCGGAAGCGAAGTTATGAAGATGACAAATATGGCTTAGTTAGTTTGCGAAAATATACATACGGTATGCGCCGCGCGAACTTTGCCCGGCGCACTGCCGTGGGTCTTGTTAATGCTTATTCTTTTTATCTGTTAAAAAATTAAAAGTGATCATTGGTTATTTATTGAATTTTAAGTAACAAAAAAATATAATTTTGATGTTAACTCATGCTATACAGTTGCGTATCCAGAATCTTTGGTATCTGAGCGGCATTTTTTAGCCCCCTCCCCTCCAAAAAACACATCTGTTTTTACTTTCAACACACATTTTCTTAAATAATTTTCAAAGAATCGAAAATTATACAAAAATTTTTATACAAATATCTGGTGAATAGTAATGGTATTGATTGGCACCCATTCAGCTTGGTGCTCGGAATGGTCAATAGCCATGGGCCCCCTGCCCTCTCTGGGTACGGCATTGATGCTATATATACATTATAATACAGATTGAAATTCTTTAGTTCGGTATCTTTGGTCTTTACAAGTGCTAGATCGTAGAATTCTCTCTCTAAGACCACTATAAAATACACTCTATTGCAAGGAAAAAAATAAAAATACAACGCAAGTTTGCTGTAAGAGTTTGAAGCTGTCCCTCTCAAATTCCATCAATTGCATCATATTGGTGTATATGTCGTAAATATATCTTCATAGACTACTTAACGTAATGAAACAGCAAAGCTGGTCAGAATCGACTCTTTATATTCTCTTTATATTAGCCTCAGATTCGATTTTCTCATGAGCTCTAGAAACACCCTGTTTGTTCATTGGCATTGAAATTTTAATCATTTGTACAGGGCTATCTATTGAAAGCCATTTATATGCCCAGTTTCTCAGTTCTTCAATTTTTAGGGGTACATTGTTTATTTTTGCAACAGACTATATATGCCTATTCTATAGGCATATGATATTATCCATGTTATAGATTATTAATTATCTATATTAAAATACAATAATAAAAAGCAATATGATTATATAAACAAAAAATTCTATGCTGCAATTATTTCTTTAGGGAAAATGCGATACTTTCTTCATAAGTTCCTGTAGATTGTTTTAAAACAGAAATAAAATCGTTGTTATAAATATCAATCTCTGTCTAAAGCTGTGTTTTTTATCACTGTATGAACTGTATAATAAAATTGTCAAAAAAAAGATTCTTCGTAAATTTAAATTAACTGTCTTAAAACATAAACAAGATGCAGGACTTCAAGTAAAGAATATATTAAAATAATTTTTATTTTAAAACTTAGTTTTTATACTGTTTTACAGTATAAAAATTAAGTTTATTCATCTATCTAAACGACAACTCACATATACAGTACATTAACTGATTATTAAAACTATCTTATGCTATTAAATCATACTACAGAACCAATCCTATTGAAGATGAACTATATTGAATCATATCTGACCAGTTGTTTACTGTCAAAATGGCATTTCATATAAAATATTATCCGATACGAAAGAAATTTATATACTGTATTTAACTCGTTAATTATATACTGTATAAATTTTATAATTAACGCATCCTCTACTAAATTAACAGTGGATTACAGATGTGATCTGTTAGTGATATTCAGTGTAATTTTTAACATAATATTTATGTATGTTTTCAATCAGTTACTGCATAAATATGTTTACTCATAGTAATGCTATTAAAAGTTAATAATTAATTACCCTTAAATAGCATTACTGGCAGTAAACATTAAAATTATGAATTTAACCAGTTAACTAAAAAAAAAGAGCGAATATACTAATTCAAGAAATAAAATTAAGAAAGATATAAAACTCTTTAATGCTAGAAAATGTCTTTGTAGAATTTGAATATGTTATAGTAGACTTACATTGTATTACAAATGTTGAATCTTGCTCAGATTTGGATAGTTGCCAATAATTTCTCGATTCTAGATTGTTTACTCTATCGAATAAGGAATAAATATATTTTCCCTTTGGATTATCTACATATTTGAATCTGAAAAATTTATCGAATTTTATAAAATATGATTTATAGTTCGATAATATTAAACAGAATAAGATTACCTGAATCTCGGATCAAGTTCTGCAGCCAGGCGCATAACATCGTAAAATGTCGAATTAACAGGAACATTAAGTGAAAGACTGAAAATGATATCTTTATTTTCTCCTACGATGATATAATAGTTTACCTGGTGTTTTTCAACTCTTTTATTATCGAATTCTTCTTGAATTGTCATATCTGAAATTCACTCAAGATAAATTGTTGATATGATTTAAAACATCACGAGGAGTGAAATATATTTTACAACTCTTTTATTATCGAATTCTTCTTGAATTGTCATATCTGAAATTCACTCAAGATAAATTTTGTTGATATGATTTAAAACATCACGAGGAGTGAAATATATTTTCTAACTTAGTATTATTAAACCAAGTAAGAATAATCTGTACCTTGTTTCATGTAATTGCAATTTAGTTTCCCCAAATCGACAAATGTTTTTCCATTCATAAGTGGAAGTACCAGATACGAAGCTAATATACTTCCAAAAGATCCATCGTTATCTTGTTGAGAAATTAAATAGTGAAAAGCATTTGATTTGTTCCAGTAATTTTCGCCAATATCTGTTCTTGTAGAGAGCAATGCCTAAAAGATTATTTTATAAATATTAATTAAACTAATATAAATAAATTCTAATAAATAATAACTTACGTGAAGTAAAATGGCGGTTGTATAGATATTTCCGAAACTTCCATCTATATTTTGCAATTTTGCAAAGTTTTGTTTTACTTCATTAAAGTTAAAATATTGGCTACTCAACGGTACCGTTTCAGTAAAATCCTCCAGGTATGAACTATTTTTATTCTGAAGACAGTATAATGCCATTAAGGCATAGGCACGAGTTTCTGTATTAAATTAAAAAATTTAGTGTTTAAAAATTATGATTAATGATTATTAAATAGTAATTAAATTTTTACTATAAGATTTTTTATTAAAATATTTATTCAAATATAAACAATAATTGAAGAAATTCATTTGGAATTAATAAGTATTAATAATAAAATATTGCTATATATTTAAACTATTTCCCATATGAATCGATTTTAAGAAATTTACAATTATAAATATTATTAGAAATATTTATGTTTCAATCTACGCATGTATCACAGCATATGTGAAATTATATCCTTCCAATATATTACACCATATCTTATATACTGTATATTCACAGTAGCTATCTGTGTGGACTGCATACAAGGATTTCTATGCTATATCATACAACAATGTAACAATGTGTTCTTATGATTCAGTTGAATTACTTTCTTTTTATACTGCGTTTATCCTATATATTTAGAAATTACAGAATAAAGCACTTTACGCAGTTGGTTTTAAATTAAAAACAATTTATTCGTAGTACTTTCGATTATTACACTAACCATCTTCAACGAATTATACTATAAATCGAACACTTTTAAACTGTGAACACGCGCTAAAGTTCTAAAGATGTAAACTAGTTATAATTATTGTAAACATACAAAGAACGAATAAGAAAAGATTAATGTAAAAAAAAAACTACATAAAATTATACTGTATATTAAATACAATAATAAAAATAATGAACGCCTAAAAAGGTTTTTTACTATTGGAGAGCAAAAATCCATGCAGCTGGGGGGTCTGTCGGAAGGTTATCATTGACTACGTATTTGGTATCCATTCTTCAGATTATTTCTATGGTTTCTGCTATGAGTAGCTCACTGTTTGTTCGTACCGTTTTTACTACCTTTGCTCGGTCCCAATCTATTGACACATCTTTTTCATAGCAAGTTTTAGCCAATGCTGTGGTGAGGTTGCCACACGTAATGTCTCTTTTATGTTCCTTCATTCTTTTGTTAAGATTTTTTTTCGTTGCACCTACCACGAAATGTGTCTTTTATGTTCCTTCATTCTTTTGTTAAGATTTCTTTTCGTTGCACCTACGTATACTTCATTGCGATTCTTTGTTATATTGTTAATTGGGATTTCATAAATGCCGCTTTTCATTTTGTTAAGTATTTTATCCTTCTCATTGCGTAAAAGTTGATATACCGTGGGATGTCTCGTATAGCTTGGTGTCCACTTATTCTTTCTAATTAAGTTTCTTACTACTTTAGAATTGGCTAAGCTGTATGGTAAAGTTACTCTCTTTTCTCACCAAAAAGAGAGTAACTTTATAATTGGCTAAGCTGTATGGTAAAGTAGTAAGAAACTTAATTAGAAAGAATAAGTGGACACCAAGCTATACGAGACATCCCACGGTATATCAACTTTTACGCAATGAGAAGGATAAAACACTTAACAAAATGAAAAGTGGCATTTATGAAATCCCAATTAACAATATAACAAAGAACCGCAATGAAGTATACATAGGTGCAACGAAAAGAAATCTTAACAAAAGAATGAAGGAACATAAAAGACACATTTCGTCTGGCAACCTCACCACTACATTGGCTAAAACTTGCTATGAAAAAGATGTGTCAATAGATTGGGACCGAGCAAAGGTAGTAAAAACGGTACGAACAAACAGTGAGCTACTCATAGCAGAAACCATAGAAATAATCTGAAGAATGGATACCAAATACGTAGTCAATGATAACCTTCCGACAGACCCCCCAGCTGCATGGATTTTTGCTCTCCAACAGTAGAAAACCTTTTTAGGCGTTCATTATTTTTATTTTTGTATTTAATATATAATTTTATGTAGTTTTTTTACATTAATCTTTTCTTATTCGTTCTTTGTATGTTTACAATAATTATAACTAGTTTACGTCTTTAGAACTTTAGCAGAAACACAGTTCACAGTTTAAAAGTGTTCGATTTATAGTATAATTCGTTGAAGATGGTTAGTGTAATAACCGAAAGTACTAAGAATAAATTGTTTTTAACTTAAACCCAACTGCGTAAAGTGCTTTATTCAGTTGAATTATTCTGCTTTCGAATTCGTTTTTAAATTTTGAATACCAATTTATCTACTATATCATAATCAATAATTTAGTATTCTATCTAGTATATATATTTACAATTCATTACAGTATTTTATTTTCTTCTATTAAGAAATTGATTAATATAATTGCTGTATAGAAAAGTGAAATTATATTTTAAAATGACTGCTTTAAAATCTCGTGTTATAAATGTACACGTGCGCTCAGGCATTTCAGATTTATAATATGTATAGATGACTGCTTTAAACAATACCTGTCAAATGGGGTTGGTTTTCTTTAAATAATAAATCTCTTAATTCCACAATTTGTTTTGTTGAAAGAGTTCCATTACAGTTACAGATTGCCAGAGCAACCATAGGATTAAGTGAATCAGAATCTTCTATTCTTTTTTCTAACATTTCCACTAAATCAAATCCTTGAAAATTTCTTGGATTAGTGCATGTAGCTAACAGTGAATTAATATACAATGCCATTTCATATGTTTTAAATTTTCTGATATCGTTCCTGAAAAGAAAAATGAATTTTATTAGTTTGAAATATCTGGCACATAGAGTGGACTAAATATATGCCATATTGCACATTACAAAAGCAACAATTCAGAAAGTTGAAGTTCCATTTTCTTCACTATTATTTGAGAAGTTAGAATTTCGAGATTGAATTTATCTGAAAGGCTGAGAGTCACAACAGCCCTATTTGTATCTTTTCCCCAACTCCAGTTTTTCCTTCGTTGTTTATTTAACCATAAACATCCACTTTCTCTGCTCTTTTCAACTCCCGGAATATCTTTTATAGGGATAACTTTTATACGGATTCCATTTACTAAAATGAAACATTATTATATGGCGTGATTTGAAATATCTTGATATTTAAAATCATATAATATTCCTTACAGCAGTTTTGTTCATCAGAATTATCGTCGCAATCTTTATACCCATCACATGCCCATTTTAATGGAATGCATTTTCCATTGTTGATACAATGTATTTGATTCTGGCCACAATTAGGGTAATCTGAAAGAAATTATTTAAATAAAATATAAAAGTTTTACTTTAAAAATCTTTTTATTCATAAAACTTCACTATAAATATAGGTTTTTACATAACAAAAGTTATACATTATCAGATACAATATATATTTTATAATTAATAAGGTATTATTTATATGTGAAAAATATAGAATCAATACAAGAATCAAACCATATGAGTGTAGATCTGCATTATTTCAATTCAGGATTAGAATATGTTAAAAATAATAATAATCTTATAAATATCTG
>AYEL01073112.1:0-17081 GCA_000484575.1 Olivierus martensii | reverse complement strand
AAAATAAATATATTGAGATTTTAAATAATAATAATAATAATAATAATAATAATAGCACGGACTTTTCCCCCTTCTGTAATTTAACGTCGTTTTCCATTGGGTGGGCACTACGCAACGGAGCATTCCCACCATCATTCCGGTGGGATCTCAGGTGGAAAAATCAGCCATCAGGTGGAAAATGGGGATCAACGATTAAGGTTCGAAACCGTGCTGGAATAACTTTTGGAATTGTAAAATCAATAAATTGAACCTGGGTGCTTCAGGATGAAAGCACAGCAGTCTTCTACGCAGCCATTCGGCTGACAATAATAGCAGCTTTATTATTAAATATACATTGCTTTCATTTAGTTAGTTCTCACCTATTCACTCAAACTGGTTTTTAAAATTTCTCGGGTTCGACAAACCATATGTTATAAGGAGAAAAAATGGAAACTCACAATTAAATTCATTTGATCTTACTAAATGTTTACTACATAGTTGAAATGAAAACATAATAAATTATTAGAGGAATCGTAAGCGCGATTCATTGAAATTCAGACTGTAATTATTTCTAAATACGTAGTTGGTCGCAACGAAAAATCATAACTATTTTGTCCTAAACCTTCGCGTAAAGATGTTATAAGAATTAAATATGTACTAAAATAGCATATTTCAATATGAAATTCATACTTTATTAATGCACATTGTATCTGAAATCATATTATTCGAAATCTTTTTTCCAAATTTAAGTGATGCGAATGCCAAACTTTCGTAGATATTAAGAATTTACGTTAAGAATTGTCAACGACTACTGTATTTAATGATAGTTGTTGGTAATTATTAAAAGCTCAAACATCATATACATACAGCATAATAGATGCTACTGTATGTGCAGTCTGTTTAATAAAGGTGCAGACAATATAGGAAACGGTTCAGCTTTCGTGCAATACACAAAAACAGATGGATTCATCAGCTCAGGATTTGATCGTCATTCAATGCAAATCGGTAAAGTCCATGTAGTCAGATGCTACATTGTGGGGAGGAAGGTATACTAGATTGGCTTTAAATTTCTCAGTCTAAAAGACTATTTCGTTTTATATCATTAACTTTTAAGCTTTATTAATACATTAGGTAGCTTAACAAATAATAATAAAATTAATTAGTACCATAAAATTACTGGCATTAACTGAATTATCAAGCGATAAGAAGGATTCTTCAAGTGATCTGAGATAAGTTAGCGTTCAAACATGCCACCTGCCGTATCTAAAAACATTAGAGAATTAATTCTTCATCACAGGGAAAATGGGATATCTGTAAAAGATATTGGAAATATACTTCAAATAAGCCCAAAAACAATTTATAAATTATTACAGCAATTTCACGAGAGAGGAACCCTATCGCCTAAAAAATTGCCTGGGCATCCACGACTGACTACAAGCGATGAAGATGCAGAAATAATTCGTCTAAGCAAAGAAGATCCGTTCCGATCTGCCAAGTCTATTTTGACGGAAACATTTTCAGTCCCATTTAAACATTTTAAATTTTATCTATTATATAATATGCATATAGTAAGAAACACATCTGAAAATTAACTAACGTTAAATATTCAAGAGTTTAAACTTCTTATTTTATAAGTAAATTTTCAAATAAAATTTACTGCTTATAAGATGAACTTAATCATTTATTAATATAAAAAAATCACTTTTGTGAAGAATTACTTCACGAATACGGAATTATTATTTAATAGCGGGTAACCTATAAGCATTTTATTTAATTAGAAAATATTAATAAAAGTTAACCTTAATTAAATTAATACGATTTTCTAAATTGTAAGGGGGTTTTTTCGTGTTTTATAAAAATTAAAGCGATCAAAAAATACAGCAACAAATGTGTCAGGAATTAATCATGTCACCTACGTCATCGAAATTCTCCCCCTCTACGCAATCTACCACATCCCTGTTTATACGGCAACAAGAACAGTCCATTTCATTACAGGCAGCCTTTGCTGTGAATTTCCAGACATTGTAAGTGATCTACTTCCTGTCATTGCTGCTCCTATGTCTACACCTTTATTAAATGAGCTGTACATAGGTTGTCGCGAACTTATTTACCAATAGAATTAGTTAAGTTTTACAAGTCATTCTAGTTGAATATCTTGACCAACAAATTCACTCTTTAATAAGTTCAGGACCTTTCTATTTTGGCAAAGTAATTTTTTTAAGATATCTATACTGATTAAGCTTATTGGGTGAAAATGGGGTAACCGTAAAAAACCTATATACTATATTGATTTTCATCAAAACAGGACTAATATAAAAAGTCCGCCAAATTTGAGGTCCACCACTTTTATGACTCCTTACTGAGTATAAATTTTTCCATAACTATATTAAGGGATACTTTTTCAGCATGAAACACTCAAACAGTCGAGAAATAACGACTTTTAAGCCATAAAATAAATATTGGAAATTTAGTTTCCCCCTTTTCTATCTCTTTGGGATAGAATTTCGTATTGCCATATTTTTCCGAACCAGTTTAGTGATCTCTCTAAAACATATCTAAATTTTAGTTTCTAGGTCATAAGAAAGTACTCTACTCAAACTCGCAAGAACAGACATATATATCTACATATATGATCCGTAAGAATTTTATATATATTGACTAGTACTGGTACTGTTGCCAACAACGTAGCTACAGTTTGAGCCGTCCGGGGGGCCTGTTAATTGCCGCCCTTCCTTTGGGAAATACATAATACACATCAAATCTGTTTAGACACAATTTGAAAATTAAATTTAACAAAAGTATAATTTTATTTCTTTTATTTATAAATTAAAATAACAAAATTACAAATGTTATAATCACTCTATCACTCCGTATTTCGTGGTTATAATAACAACTAACAATAGTATTTTGTTCGATCAAATTAGAGACTTGGACATTTTTCAATGCGAATCATATAATTTTTGTAATTGTTAACTCTGGGAATAGTTGATCATTTTACCCTTCTTATTATTAAAAAAGTATTTAAAAAATTTTTAATGCCAAAAATGCCGCCCAGGGCGGACTGCTCCTCCCTAGCTACGCCATTGCATTTTGTGTGTGTATTATGTGTCCATAGTGTGGATTTATAAAAATTAACGACAATGTTTAGTTTTGTTGGAGAGTTAATGTAATTTTCTAAATGTGTTAAGTAAAACCCGTATTATAGAAGTGTATGAAGGTTTCCGCAATTTTCTAACCGTGTTAGAGCGAAACCGTGTTGTAGGAAATGATTTACTACTCAAAAAAAATTACAATCCATCAGATCTCCTGAAAGCATTAAAAGAAGAAAGCTACGATAATATGAAAGACATGGAGATGATGCTGAAAAATATTTATCATCAGAATTTTAAAGAACATTTTTCATTTAAAATTAAATGAAAAGATACGACCAGACAATCTATTATCAGACATCTAATATATTGAATTAGAATGAACTCTTGAACTATTCTCTATTAATAGCAAACATAAAAAAAGTGAATTATATTGGTTATAACGCTTTTGATAATACTTGCATCGAAACCTGAAAAATATTTATCATCAGAATTTTAAAGAACATTTTTCATTTAAAATTAAATGAAAAATTATCAGACATCTAATATATTGGATTAGAATGAACTCTTGAACTATTCTCTATTAATAGCAAACATAAAAAAAAGTGAATTATATTGGTTATAACGCTTTTGCTAATACTTGCTACTGTACCCATCGAAAATATTTCAGTTATATTTTATAAACCTAGCTGCAGCATCATCAGTTCAACAGTTTAGACAGTTTCGTTATACAGGTAGCCCTCCTATAACACGGATTCCTACAACACGGTGTCGTTTTCATCATCAGTTCAACAGTTTAGACAGTTTCGTTATACAGGTAGCCCTCCTATAACACGGTGTCGTTCTAACACGATTTGAAAATTGCGGAAATCCTTATAAAACAGGTACTTCTACAACACGGTTTTAATTAACACATTTAGAAAATTACATTTACTCTTCTACAACACAAAATATTTTTAATAATTTTTGCAAATCCACACTATGGACACACAATACACACACAAAATGCAATCATTGAGAAATGCTTTGCGAAAATTAGTCATAAATGCAATTTCGCTAGTTTGCCGTGAAAGCGGTTTTAATTAACACATTTAGAAAATTACACTTACTCTCCTACAACACAAAATATTTTTAATAATTTTTGTAAATCCACACTATGGACACACAATACACACACAAAATGCAATCATTGGGAAATGCATTGCGAAAATTAGTCATAAATGCAATTTCGCTAGTTTGCCGTGAGAGGGACAATATGCAGTCTATTTTCGATTTCGATCTGAAATTGAGTTAATTATCAACAGGGGCTTTATTCTGAACATCGAGTAAAACCGGATTTGATCTGTGACGTCAAGAGTCGACACGTTTCACACTCGGCCGTCAGAAATCGCATCTGAGCGAAATTGCTATTCTGAACACTGAATTTGTTAGATTCGATCTTACATAGAAGCCTTGGTGGTTCTAGGATTGCACACTTTCGTTAATTCGCAGCCAATAGAAGACATCAAGCAACTCGATATCAAGGTTATAGTTACAACTTAACAAAACTTAAGATTTTTAAACGAAAATAAAAATTTAATTACAGGAAGGCTAAGTAATAGTTTTATGATAAAGGACAGGCAACGTTTAAGGGAGAAAGTAATCGAATTATTTTAAGTTGTAGCCATCGTTGGTTGTAGCATAGCATATGCTTAGAAAGTAAAATTAATACTTAATTTTATTTAAATTAAAGTTGATTTGTTAAAAATAATGAATTGGTTAAAATCATTTAATATAATGTGTGCTTGCATAGCTCTTAAACATATAGATATATTAATATTAGAAAATTGTTGAATGATTCTAATTAAAAACAAAATTAATGAATGCAGGCTTAATATATATCTATTTTCTTTAAATATTTTTTATTTAAATTTATTACGGCATTTTTTTTATAACAGTACTGCATATTAAGTCAATTATAAGTAGTTAGTTAACTAGTTTTTGGTTCTAATTCGGCCCTTAACGCTTTGCACAGAAATAAGACTAATTATTTATTTAATCGAAATAATTTGACCAAATCTCGATCATTCAAATCGAAGGCATTTTGTTCACTTCTAAAAATGGATGATTGACGAAGGATACTTCTATTTTCTCCATCTTCAATGTCATGTAGTACAATAATCTCAAACTCAAATTGTTTGGCGGGCCGAATGCGCAATTCGAAAGAAAAATGAAGGGCCGAATATTTTTAAACAAAATTGCAATGAAAGGAATATATCTGTAATTACTTTCATTTTTTATAAAGATATCGAAATTACATTATATAATAATGTTATTTCTATGATTCGGTGGCATTCTATTTCAGTGTCTTTGTTACTATTTATTTAAATACATGAGGGCCGCATAGCAATTTGCGGGTCTGTCCGGCCCGCGGCCCGCCAATTTGGGATCACTGATCTAACAGATGCAATAAAACAACTCGACCAGCTATATTTCGAACGTATTTGATTATTTCACTAGTCGATCAAGTGGTGAAATAATATCGAATATGAAGTCGAACCTTGAGATTTCGAAACAGAGGAAGTCATCGATCAGAATAGCAACAAACGGAAACGGTTTCGAAATGACGTCACTTTTATCCCATCATGCAATGTGAGTCGAATGTCGCACGATGATCTCACCGTTCAGAATAAAGTACAGTACAAGTTATTGCCCCTGCAGGCGATTTAAAAAGTCATTTCTAAGTTCCATTCCTGTCTATGCTAAGCTGGAGGTCATTGTTCAAGGTTAAGTTGCAGTAAGAGAGGAGTGGAAACAATTTAAGCAGATTGTGCGTCGCGCATTTGCTGCCGACTATTTGAGCTCGCGCATTTTTTCGCCCGCAACGGATTAAGCGGAAACAGACCTTTAAAGGACTGTTTCCACTTAATCCGCGTTTTATTAAAAAATTACTTAATTTGTATCCTAGACGACTGAAGAAAGACCTTTACTAAAACCAAAAAATTTATTGAATAAAAACTGATTAGCCAAGACTTTTATGTAGGCGGTATCGCACCTTTCCTACACGTCTCTCAATTAATCCTTCCAATTTAGTGATTTTAAAAGATGTAAAAATATAATTCTAACTTTAAAGGGTAAATTCAAAAATTTTCTTAGACATAAATCGACACTTATAAACGTTTGAACTGCATTATTGCCATGATTTACATTAGAGTATGAAGTTAATCAAATTGGCTTATGAAAAATTATACATTTGAACTGCATTATTGCCATGATTTACATTAGAGTATGAAGTTAATCAAATTGGCTTGTGAAAAATTATTATTCGATGGCCAAAAAAAGTTTTTGTCATTATTGGTGTTAAGCCTAACTATTAAGGAAATTTATTTTTAATATAAGATAAATAGTTAGGAATCAGTCAAGTGTTTTGACACTAAAATTAAAATAAGTTCAAAAAGTGGAGTTAATCGATTTGGCTTGTGAACGGCTCATATATGTCATATTTTGAGGGGCCCCGTGAGAAATATCCAATCGGGCCCCACATTAACTTAATCCGGCACTGACGGTAATCACATAATAATCAAAACTATATGCTAATTGGTAAGTGTAAATTCAAATTAAGAAATATTTTAAATAAACTTACGTTTATTACAATTTATTATATCGGTCCCATCACCGCAATAACTATCATTGTAAGAGCACCAATGCTGTTTTTTAATGCATATTCCGTTATAACATTCAAATTGATCATTTAGACATCTTCCTGAATTAAAAAAAAAAACAATTTTCGTATAAATATAAAATTTAGTGTATAAGTTTGCTTAATTAAAAGCATTTCAAATAGAATCTATCAATGGCTACTCACTTGTCTCATTTGTGACTATATCGGCATTTGTCATCCAAAATAGAGAAAGAGGAATAAATAACCAACTGATGTTCATTTCGACACTGAAACACTGACACTTTCACTTTTTCTTTCGAACTTACTGAAACACTCCCACTGACACTTTCACTTACTGAAACACTGACGCTGTCACTTTCTATATTTTTAAATTAAATATTAGAACAAGAAACTTTCATTTTAATTCTCGGAATAAAATTATCTTTTATTCTGGGAATTTAAGTGTATACGCTTTTTTTTGGGTGTGGTTTCGAATATGCTCTGCTCCAAAAACTGGTTTTTTCACTTCCTAACATCAAAACAACTACTGAGATATCTTATTTAAGTATTCCCTCTGCGACAAAATCCATCAATTTCGCAAAAATTTGATATTATCTCGATAAATTGTTAATCAAATTTTGTACGAAATCGTTCATCACATCGCAGCGAGAATAACCAGACGATGCGAAAGAACGAGAACTATCGAAGGATATCCTATTCAAAACCAGTTCTCGCCAAGCGTTATTCTAATGACGTCGAAATAAATCACTAAGCGATGAATGGATTTGATGTTATATTGACGACAACGTAATTTAAACCAATCAACGCTACCTAGAAATAAGGCCATCGCACTAACATCGTGACGTCATTTACTGCGGCCGAGTCATCCTTTATAGATGGCTTCAATAAAACCTATTTAAATAAATAGTTTCTGCATGGGAATAAATAAAATATTTATAAAGATTGAATTTTATCAATTCAACAAAAAACCAACCGGTGTTTAATATTTTTATTTATGAAATATTTTATTTATATATATCAAAAATAAATAAATAAATTTCATTTACAAAGGGAAATAATACAACAATTTCCATAATAGTTAAAATATAACGGGGGGAATACAAACTTATACATTAATTTTCTCTTTTAAAATTACAGTTTTTTTCTTAATGACATCATTAATCTTCTTAATGTAATTGTTTAGTAGTATATTTGTACAGATATACACAAGATTTTTTTGCAAGTGCATAAACTTCATGACTATTCATGCAATTGTGTCCTATAAACAAATTATGAGGCAATTTTTTTAAAGTCAGTCTCAGCAATACTTCTCTTTTATTTGGCTGCTGTAAAAGAGTTTGCTCTTGTTCTAATAATTTTTTCATAATAACAAATGCATATGCTACACACAAGATTACATCCTCACTTGGATAATGAAGGCTACCATGATCTTTCAAACTAATAAGGATGTCATTTATTCCTGCCTGTGTTGCAATCAAAAACTGTTCACAATAAGTACAACGAAATATTCTGATAGTATTATGTACAGAATATCCGGCAATATCTTCATCTATCTCATCTATATTAGCTTCATTAGCAGTAATTGACAAAAAGTATATTATAGTATTATCACAAATAACATTACTAGCAGTTATTTCATCAAAATTGTCATCTCCTGTTCAAGGCGAACGGAAATGCGTCGGGTCACGTTCGCGCGGCGCACACCGTGTGTGCGCCGCGCGAACCAACTTAAGCCATATTTGCCATATCCATAACTTCGCTTTCGATTAAGCTAGTAAAACGAAAATTGTATATGTTGTTAGGCTTTATTCCCTTACGACCCTGTAAAAATTTCAAGCTTTAATATCAAAGTGTCCAGAAGATAGAAGCCCCAGAAAATCGCAAATTTGGAAACTGACTCACTCATCAAAATTATATAGCCTAAGTAGTGCTTCCCGCAATCAAAATATTAAGTGAATTAGATGTAAACAATGAATACTCTGTAACTGACAGTGAGATAAAACAAATATCCACTAGAAACGGTAACAAGATTGTTGTATCATTAATGGATTCTGAATGGAATGATTTCTTAGTATTTCTTCCAGATAGATTTAATAAAAATATATCAGACAAAGAAATTAAATCACTCAATAAAATAACATATTTAAAATTCATATATAAAGAAAAAAAAAAGATTGTGAAAAAGGTAATCCTGCTTATATAATTGAGTTTGTTGATTAATTCAATTTTTTATCTTTTAATTTTTTTGTTTTAATTTTCTTAATTTTTAATATTTATAAATTAATATATTTTAAAGCTTTATTGAAATTTTTATTTTTAATCTTTTTCATTTAATGAGATTTTATATGTATATTATGTTGGAATAAAGAACGTGCAAACTGTGTACAGATTTATCCCCTACGAATATTGAACTATAGGAGAGAAACCTTTATTCAAAGAATTAATAAAATTCACATGATACTTCTCTTTCTTCATTTTTCATCTTGGGTAGTGATGAAGATGGTTTATCATTGATACATTTACTAATTGGAATATATGGATTTGATCCAGATCTGGAAAGCTGCTCAGAGGGATTCCGAAAAAATGTACAATTTTGTGGCTTTTTCAATTTTAATAATTTTTATTCATTTTTGTATAAATTTTTAAAATGTTTGTGTGAAAATTAAGTAGCTCTCTGACCCAAAATCAGTTATTCCAAAATTAGGTGAATGGGCAGTTTTTTTAAATTTTAATAATTTTTATTCATTTTTGTATAAATTTTTAAAATTTTTGTGTGAAAATTAAGTAGCTCTCTGACCCAAAATTATGTGAATGGGCAGTTTTTTTAATTTTAATAATTTTTATTCATTTTTGTATAAATTTTTAAAATTTTTGTGTGAAAATTAATAAAAAATGGTTATTTTTTTTAATTTTGGCAATTTTCCTCGAAGTGGTGTAGAACTCTCATTTATACACTACTAATTAATTATATTTTAGTTTAGCTAATTATATTAAAAATATAATTAGCTAAAAATTTTTCCATTTTATTGGAAAAAAATTCATTCTATATAAAATGCTTAATGATATGTGTTCTTCTAAATGATTTTTCTTTCAAAATTTCGGATAAGATATAAATAGATTAAATTACCTATAGGAAGACTGCCCATATATACGCGAAAAATCTGAATCTTTGAAAATTTTATTCCTAGGAATGAATAAACGAGTTGAAGATCAATATTAATGTTGATTAAATTTTAATCAGTTTAATTATAGATTTTATTCTTAAATTTCCAGATAGATGCCTAGCATGCAGCTATTTCGTGAACTTTCAATCCACTCTGTATCATAAATTTATTGTTGCGTTGTAGATTGCAAATTAAAGTCTTTTGACTTTAACTGCTATCCATTTTCCATTTCTCCGTTTGTTATACTTACCAGTCATCAATACTATATTCTTCTAAAACTTGCCATAAGGTTTCATTATAAAAGAAAATTACAAATTATTATAATAAATTTTTATATTATAATTGAATGATTTATTCATGAAATATACAGTACATATTATAACAGATTCTGTAATTAATTTATAAATTTATCTCATTACATAAACATAATTTTTTATTTAAAAATTAATTTTTAATTAAAAACATTTTTTAGTAAAATATTTGGTTATTAGTAAATATCAATCACCTTATACCAAAAAATATATGTTTCTTCTTCTCTGACAATCACTTTATCAGGATCTGTAATATGAATAATAAAATTATAAAATATCAATTTTAATGAAAATTTATTGCACGAATATTACTCACCAGTCTAAAAAAAAGAAATTAATGGCCAGGGCCGTAACTAGGGAGTAGCGAATTAGGGGCGCAAATTTTTTAATTGACAATTTTTTCAATAAACATTCGCAGACATAGCGTTATATTTTTCTTTCATTTTATTTCTTAGAAAAGGTAATTCATGGGTAATAGCGGCCAAGTTGTACTCCAAACAAAGGCACCAGGTCAAGAAAGGGCGCTATTTTTTTTTTATAAATAAGAGTTTTCTACCTCTTCAGTGAAAATTCATGAAAAGGCCTAAAGAAACGTAATAAAACGGGATTTGTACAAATATATTTGCTCATTCAAACAAATATCTTACAGCAGATTCAAAATCAACTCATTTTGATAGACATAATTCAGTTTCAACATTGTTATCTTTAAATGAAATAAATGGGGGCGCAAGTTTGACTCTTGCCAAGCGCTGCGTGCCCTACTTACGGCTCTGTTAATAGCACAAAGAAGATTTCGTTAGAGAAAAGGATTGCAAAATTTCATTTTATATTAATTTTGGATATTTTTAAAATTTCAATTCTATGATGATACTAAGTTTAAATTATATATAAAATATTTCTAATGTAGAGATATGTATTATAGACAAGTATTAAATAGGATTTCTTTCAATCCGGACTATAGTGAAACCCGGACTATTTGAAACCGGATTATGCGAGGTATTGCTGTACAAACCAAACTAAAAGTTTTAGTTTGTATTAACTAAATATTGACATTAAATACACTCAATTATATTTTATTCTTCCTTTTCTGGATTTTATATTTAAGTAGTATTACTAATAGTAAATTTCTTTTAATCACAATACAAATGAACAACTACCTTAAAATCAAATTATGTTATCAATAACGAATATAACAAAATTTTTTTGTAAGATTTACTATTTAAATATTAGGGCAGCCATTCTCATGGTCCTAGTACTATGCAGTAACTACCTTGCGGGCGGAGAAAAACAATTTACCGTAAAGCAAAGCGCTTATAAGGTAAGCGTTTCAACTTCTATGGAATATTGGGTCGCGTTGAACACCAGCGCTCCTAACGATAGGTGGCTGTACTAGGACGGTTGGCGAGTTTTTCATTTGGGAAGCCTTTTTTAATTTTTTGACTAATACAGCGAATTTTATAAGGAAAATGTAACGAATTTTCGTGCATATGTGATTGAGCATTATTTCTACACGTTATAACAGGAATTGTTTTCTATTAAACAAAGGGTTGGTACTAAAGTTTATATATTCTTACTTAAGCCTAATTCAGTGTTTGATTTGGGCCTGATATTGTATAATTAATAAAGATATATCTGCTACATTGCTTTTATAGTTTTCTTTATAATTCATTTTCATTTCCACATAATAACTTGCATATATTAATTTGTGCTAGCTACATGTTCACATCTATTTTTAGTACATTATAAAAAAAGAAAATGCGTAACTGCAATAGAAAAAATAAAAGAGAAAATTTACTTTTATTGATTTTAATTATAATGTTAAATGATATATAATATTTGGTATGTTCTACATTGAAATTGAAGATTTTATTCAATAAATAAACTGTCAAATTTTATCCCTGTAAGGTTGCTTATCCTATTAACAACTTAGTTCCACCACCAATCGCTTAGAGGCGCTCGAATTCGGCGATATCGGTTGTTATTAAGTTAAAGCGCTTACCTTATAAGCGCTTTGCCGTAAAGTGCTATTCTCGTAGTCCTACTTCGATGATGTATAAAGTAGCTTATATGACATCAGCGTGGCAAATCTATTTCATCTAGAGAACTGCTGTAAATCGTCAGCAGCAGAAAGTAAGATGCATGCCATAGATTTATTTTTGTTGTTCGAAGCTGAATATAAAGTATTGTATTTAAATGTGAAAGAGTGTCTCGAGATCACAGAATCCATTTGACAATTGAAAGTTATATCAACAAGCATCTAATGCATAATATAATAGAAAAATTATGACCAGATTTAAAAAAGAGACATAAAATAAAAACCACCTTGACTGCTGAAGAATAAGTGCTAAATACAGTAAATTTTTATGTAACAGGAGGTTTCCAACATTTTTAATAGTTTGAACCAGTTTTCTGTTAGCTGAAGCATCGAATGTGTAACGAATTCAATGATCAGTCATTTTTTTGTCTTATGTCAGCTTTCCACTCGATAGACACGAACAATTAGATACGAAATTACGTAAATTTCCTTTACGTAAATTATATATTACTATCATTTTATATTTTAAAATCAACTATGCATTAGACAATAAATTTACTATATTCACACTGAATAAATAAATTTTATTATAAACACAACAAGCACTTGAAGCAGGATAAATACACTAATTTATTATTAGATACATATAGTATAATATGTACTACATATACTAATAATATAATTGTTTTCCGGAAACGCTTTCGGCCTATTATGGCCTTCCTCAGCCGGTACTCTCAAGCCATTTATTATTATTATTAATTTAACAACTATGCATTATTAATATAAAATGTGAAACAATGCTAATGTGAAATTTGACAATGCATGGCATTTGATTTAATGTTACCCCAGTTATAAGTAAAAATATAATTGAATATTTATAAATTTAGTAATGAAATATTCAAGATTTCTCTGTATTTATTTATAATTTTAAAGGAGAAAAACAAAAAAGTAAAGAAATTATTTCAAAAAAAAAAAAAAAAAGTAAAGAAATTATTTAATTCAATAGACTCAATATTTAATATACATTTTTTGCTATTTGGTAAATTTTAGGTAGAACATTTGTTTGAAATCAGTTCAAAAATGAAAAC
The DNA here is from genome assembly GCA_000484575.1 of Olivierus martensii. Classification (NCBI taxonomy): domain Eukaryota; kingdom Metazoa; phylum Arthropoda; class Arachnida; order Scorpiones; family Buthidae; genus Olivierus; species Olivierus martensii. Next base: position 3,754 of record AYEL01073112.1, on the reverse strand, counting down.
AAATACAGTGGTACCTCGGTATATGTCCGCTTCAGAATAAGTCCAACTTGGTATACATTCTGTTTGGATTCGAAAAATTTTGCTTCGTATATGACTTTTGTTTGGAATACAACGACTCACGTGCTAGAACTTGTATGAATCCGTTGTGTGTTCTCTTTAAAAACACATTCTTTATATAAAAATTATAACAAGTCGTAATAACATTGTCTATAATGACCAGACAATGTCGTATTTCAGAAACACCACGAGGAGAAGGCGGAAGCTAAGTTCTCTGGACAGAGTTTTAGTAAAAGTCAAAACTGATGAGCCTCAAAGGTCCAAGTAAGGAAAAGAGATGAAAATAGGAAAGAGAAAAAACACCAGAATTTCAGATTCCTAAAGTTTTATTGGAATCGGATTCTCCTTCTAAACAATAACATCTCCTCGACCTCCCTTCTCAACACCATCCTAGTAGGCACTCGACTCTTCTCAGCAAGGTAACGAGGTTACACTTTCATTTATTTTATCTATTGTAATTGCATTTGTATTTATGTATTTTAATATTAAGCAGTGTTAAATTATTTTGTACAATCCCATCAATATGCCAATAATGATAGGATTTTTCATGGGAATGGATTAATCATTTTCCCTTTATTTCTTATGGGAAAAATTTGTTTGGTATAAGTCCAAAGATATGGAATGGATTAAAGACATATATTGAGGTACCACTGTAATGTCAAAAAGTTTGGACGACATTGACTTTTGCTCTCACTTTCAGCCAATGTGGTTTCTTGACTAATATTTATTGGCGGACAGAACAAATTAGGGGCATGGTAAATATATTGGTAAGTCACTTTTGCTACCACCCTTGAAATGGCTGCAGCATACGACGAGAATAGTAATTTGTGGAGAAACACTACTTTGCTGTAACTAATGACATCACTACGGTAAACTTGCTTTGCATTAACTTACCACAACGCATGAGAATGGCAGCCTATATTTTTGTTTGGTATAAGTCCAAAGATATGGAATGGATTAAAGACATATATTGAGGTACCACTGTAATGTCAAAAAGTTTGGACGACATTGACTTTTGCTCTCACTTTCAGCCAATGTGGTTTCTTGACTAATATTTATTGGCGGACAGAACAAATTAGGGGCATGGTAAATATATTGGTAAGTCACTTTTGCTACCACCCTTGAAATGGCTGCAGCATACGACGAGAATAGTAATTTGTGGAGAAACACTACTTTGCTGTAACTAATGACATCACTACGGTAAACTTGCTTTGCATTAACTTACCACAACCCATGAGAATGGCAGCCTATATTTATAATATAATATAATATAATATATAAATATATCATACATTAAAATGTATAATTTGTTATTTAAATATTATAATAATCTTCAAAAAAACAGATATATCAAAAATTTTTTATATATTATTTTACAATCGTTTCATGAATAGAAAATATATCTTAATATTATATAGTTAAAATCTTCAGAAAAGATGTATTTCCGATATATTTTTACAAATATCAAATATTAAATAATTTATTGAAACAATTTTAATAAGCTATTACTGTAGTTGTATATGAAATAATGTTTATTTAATGTTAAATCATGTTATACATAAACAGTATAGTACAGGTTGAAACTCTTTAGTTCGATATCCTTGGACTTTACCATTGCCGGATCATAGAACTCGCTCCCTAAGAACCACTATATATTGATAAATACACTTTGTTGGAGAAAAAAAGTACCTAGTTTTATTGTAAGCGTATGAAATGGCCTCTCTCAAATTTCCTGAATTGGTCATACTGCTGACAGATATATCGTAGATACATCTTCATAAACTATTTAAAGTAATGAAGCAGCAAAATGTCAGATATATCCGTTTTTACGAATGCCGTACTTTAAATTAGCATCAGATTCAACTTTGTCATTAGCTCTCTAAACTCCCTGGGTTTTCATTGTTGATGAAATTTTAATAATTTGCATAAAAACACATTTATATACATAGTTTCGCAGTTCTAACTCAATCTTTTAAGAATGCGTTGTTTATTTTTGCAACAAAATGTATACACCTATTCTTCATGCTTGTGATAACTCAATCTTTTAAGAATGCGTTGTTTATTTTTGCAACAAAATGTATACACCTATTCTCTATGCTTATGTTGCAATTATCTATATTAAAAATCAATAATAAAAATATTACGCTTATATAAATAATTGAATTTCTATCCTGCAGTTATAATACATGTTAACATCGTGTCCCTGAAAATACACTTCTTTCATATGTTACTGAAAATTGGTTAAAACAGAAATAAAACCGTTGTTATAAATATCAATCTCAGTTTAAATCTGTGTATTATAAAACTGAATGAAGAAAACTGAAATTATTCAACATAAAATATACATCGTAAATCTAGAGTGTACTTAATTATACTAGAACATAAAATGGCGATTTAAAATAAAGAACGTCGTCATATAAATTATTTTTATTTTAAAGTTAAAATATATAGCAATTTAACTTTATATAAATGATTTTTTTCTTACATTTGAGCTAATAATGCATTTTTATTAATACAAATTTACATAAATTTTTGATAAATAAATTTTTGATTCATATAGTTTTCGTTATAATGTTGGAATTTTCAATTATTTTCATTTCAAGATAGAAGAAATACCGCAAGAATATAAAAACTAAGTTTGTTTGTCTATCTTCACGACAACTCGCATATACAGTACATTAACTGATTATTAAAAATTCTCTTGTGTAATTATATCACAGTAGAGAACCACTCCTATTGAAAATGATCAATATTGGATGGATTCGAAAGAAATTCATATATTTAACTCTCTAATTATTTATTGTAAACTTTTTACAATTAATGCATCATCTACTAAATTTAATTTTAGATTACAGATGTATCTGTTAATGATATTCAGTGTAATTTTTACGATAATATTTACTCATGTTTTCAATCAATTACTGCATAAATATATTAATTCCCTCTTTAAATAGCATTATTGGCAGTAAGCGTTAAAAGTGTGATTTAATCAGTTAATTTAAGCAGTTAAGCGAACTTTATTATAAGATAACTTTATTATAATTATCAACTGTTTCTAACCTTTTGCAGTTTACTCATCTCGTCTATGAAGCTTTTGAGTTGAAAAAACCAGTTTTTGTTGCCTTTCTTGACATCTCTTCAGCTTTTGATTCTATTATCCCGAACCTATTGTATAAAATCTTAACTGATGACTTTAATGTTGCCGATGCTTTAGCGTCGTGGATTTATAAATTAATAACAAGTAGAGTTTATAGAATTCGATTTGACCAAAATTTTTCTCCATTGTTTTTTCCTTCGAAAGGGGTACCTCAAGGCTCACCACTTAGCGCTTTGCTTTTCGTTGTATACATAAATTCAATATTTACATCTAATATTTGTTCTTCGCTAATTGGTTATGCAGATGATTTAAAACTTATAGCATATGATTTAGATCAACTTTTGCTTGATTTTGATATTATTGGAAATTTCTTGTCTAATTATATTAGACAAGAAATTTGTTGATTATTTGACTATCAACAGAGGTAAAACAGTGTTTATGAGATTTGCATTAAGTCCTCTTTCGCCTGATCTTTATAACGTATCTGCTAATCATTATCAAGTTGTTTTCTCTCCTTATCATTGTGATCTTGGCATTATTCTGGATAGCAAACTTTCCTTTAAATATCATATTGATATGTTACGTAATAATCTAGCCCGA
>AYEL01073111.1:0-36839 GCA_000484575.1 Olivierus martensii | reverse complement strand
AATGATTGAATTTCTCAATTCTAGTAGAATGAATAGTTGTTTTATTCTCCAACCAAATATTTGTTAGCATTTAAAACAAAGCCATTTATCTTTAAATAATGTGAATTTTTCTTCTTATATAAATTTTATTATTGTTATTGTTTAAATTTTTGATTCAAATTACATCATTAAATAATAAAAATGAATAAAATTTAGTTTAAAATCTCAAATTTATTTAATAAATGTAGTTAATCTGACAAACTAACAATAATATCCAAATATGCATGCTCAACTTTCGAAAGTTTTCACTGCGCATGTCCCATCGCACCAAATATCTAACATGTTTGATGTTGGGAAAGTTGCTCGCTCCGTCATCGGAGGAAAAAGCTCGAGCTATAGCCTCCATATTATTAAGTGAAGAAGAAGAAGAAGAAGTTGCTCGATCCGCCTCTTTTTCGTCGGAGGTTACGATGTCGCTGCAACGAGTATGCGATGACAAGTCGTACGTTACGACGTCGAAGGCGACCGGATTGCTGCAATATCGACTAGTTTGCGGCCGGCCTTAGGGTAACTTTGAACCAGTGGTGGTAACTTTAGACCTTTATGTAAATATGTATTATTTCTTTGTACTTTTTAGAGATTAGATATAATAGTATGTTGTAAAAAATTACTGTAGTGAGGCTATATCTAATCTCTAAAAAATACAAACAAAGAAACAATACATATTTACATAGTGGTCCAAAGTTACTGTAATTGACTGTATGCATTAGAGCAGTGGTTCTCAACCTTTTTCGTTGAGGAACACATTTTAATATTTTAAAATTTGGCGGGACACCTAAATCTAAATTTTTATTTAAAATATTTAACAACCGAATTTTTATTAACAGATTATTATATTTATTCTTATTTATTACATTCAGATTACAGACATACTCGTACATCTGATCATTAAATGGCAGTCCTTATTAAGTTATAGTGCCACCTGCGGATTTTTTCTTTTTAGAGAAACTATAATTTTAATTTAATTTTTATTCCTTAATTTTTAAATTATGAATAACGAGAAAGTTTTTTCTCGTTAGATTTTTCTAACGATACCCTAGGAATCGGTACAGTGATTCGACTGCAAAAGGATATCTAGCCAACCACGTTTCACTATTAATATATATGATTCATACAATTGCATACAAACAATAAATTCATTGTTAATTTTTCGCGGCACACTGTCAAAGGTTTGGCGGCACACTAGTGTGCCGTGGCACAGCGGTTGAGAACCACTGCTCTAGTCTTTATAGTTTTTTTTCACGTGGCTGTATTTCTGGAAGTTAATGCTTAATGATATAAGTATAGGTCAAAGATTTATTGTTAATTTATTTTTCAGAACCATTTCATTGATGATCAGTTTGAAAACAATCGAAAAGATGGTAAGAAATTGCTACGGTGGAATGCTGTACCAACTATATTTGATCATCATTTAGAAAAATAAACATAATTTCGGGTGATTTAATAAATGTGGTTGTTAGTTATAATTAAAAAAAATAAATGACGAAACAAAGCTTTATTTTTGTACGAGTACATATATAAACAAAATACTGTCATTTAGTTGAGACATTAAAGCAATGTGTTAATTTCTTTACGTATAATGCATGTTAAACATTTTTCTAAAACATTATGCATTATTTAATATCCTTTGACATGTTTTTAAATTTCTAAATGCATTTTCCTTTCCTAATATGGTTGTATGAATGCGACCATATTATTTATGCGAAAATTATATAGTAACCGTATGGCGAGCAATCGGCCAGAAGGATATATAATGGTGGCTGCAGCTCAGAATGCGCTACTATATAAATATAGGGACTCTAATATGCATTTCCGCAAAGCGCCCTCTTCAATCTTATAACCAATGTTAACTGAAAATTTACATAAATTTAATTAAGGAAATATTTTACATATTCTAACTAAAAAATTTATACAAATTATCTTATATTTTTACAAAAAAAATCTCCCTCATATACAGTAAAACAATAAAAATCCAATTTTATTAAAGCCCTTAAAATATTCAGAAAATTGTCCTTTTGTTGCATATTCCTATTTTCCATAATTAATAATTAACTTAGGATCTAGGCGATGTATATTGTAAGATACATTTTTTAGGCTTCTTTGAAGGACTGCTTTTATTTTGACATCTCATTGTCTAAATCAGTGGTTCTTAACCGCTGTTCCGCGGCACACTAGTGTGCCGCCAAACTTTTGACAGTGTGACGCGAAAAATTAACAATGAATTGTTTGTATGTAATTGTATGAGTCATATATATCAATAGTGAAACGTGGTTGGCTAGATATCGTTTCGCAGTCGAACCATTGTACCGATTCCTAGGGTATTGTTAGAAAAATCTAACGAGAGAAACACTTTCTTGTTATCCGAAATTTAAAAATTAAGGAATAAAAATTAAATTAAAATTATAGTTTCTCTAAAATCACAAAATCCGCAGGTGGCAAAAAAAATTAAGGAATACAAATTAAATTAAAATTATAGTTTCTCTAAAAAGACAAAATCCGCAGGTGGCACTATATCTTATTTAGGACTGCCATTTAATGATAAGATGTACGAGTATGTTGTAATCTGAATGTAATAAATAAGAATAAATATAATAATGTGTTAATTAAAATTCGTTGTTAAATCTAAATTATTATTTAAAATATTTAGGTGTGGTTTAAAATATTTAGGTGCCGCCAAATTTTAAAATATTAAAAAGTGTTCCTCAACAGAATCGTTGCCATAACTAAATTATTATTTAAAATATTTAGGTGTGCCGCCAAACTTTAAAATATTTAAAAGTGTTCCTCAACAGAAAAAAGGTTGAGAACCACTGGTCTAAATCGTTGCGATGTAAAAGTTGTCAAAATAAAGGCAATCCTTCAAAGAAGCCTGAAAAATGTATCTTATCATTAGAAATATTTATGCTCAGTCTATACATGTATTACAGCATATACGAAATTATTTTCTCCCAGTTCAGAGTAGTAGTTCATGGGGACTGCACACAAGGATTAGTATGCCATATCATACATTCCAAAGCTTTTGTGATTTGGTGGAAATAATCTGCGTTCGAATTCGTTCTTATATTTTGGATACCAATGGACATATAATACCATAATCAATAATTTAGTATTCTATCTATATATTTACAATTCATTACAGTATTTTATCTTCTTTCATTAGGAAATTCACTAATATAAGAGTTAATAGAGTGCATAATAAAATAAAAATAGGACAGGTCCAAGTTAACTTCCTCACATATATAATTATTATATCAATATAATAATATAATACAGATATCCTTTGGTTTATGAAGATTGTTGAGATTTTAAAAACTGTTCATTAAGTGAAAATTCATAAACTGGAAACTCATTTCTTATTAATTCCAATGTAAAAATTTTTAACTGGTTCTTGGATACCAAAAAGTCACTGCCATTTTACATACAAAACATTTCAAAAGAATTAATATAAATATAATTATGCATTCTATAATACAATAGTTTATGATATATATTATTTAGCCTATTACTTGTCATTTGACTTTGAATTTCAGAGCTTCTAAGACTAAAAGCCAACTGATGATCAAATTTAATCTAATATGCCAATAAACTTGCCAACAATTGCAGTTTTATTTATTAGTTAAAAATTTTCAACTTTTCATCAAATACTATTTTAAATTTATATAATTCTCAAAAATATTCATTTTATTAAATTAGTGGCAAAAATAAATCCAATTTTTTGGAAGTTAGTATTGATGTTTTCAATTTATTTATTAAAAGTCCATTAATTATAGATTTTATTATGATGATTACTTTAATTAAATTAATAAACACAAATTTACTTATTTAAATCATTACATTGATTAGATTTAGCATATTCCAATAGAACAATAAAATACCATCACAATCCTGGAATATAAAATTACATAAAATCAAGCCTATTACCAGGAAAAAATAATATTTATTACTACAAAATGTTTTTGACCTAATTCTTAAATTTAGTTAGTTAACCTTTAATTAATTTTTAGTTTGTTAAAAGTTAAATTAAATAAAAACTTTTATTTTAATTAACTTTAATTACAAGGTTAACTAAACTAAACTATAAAGGCTGGTTTATAGTCAGACTCCAGTGTGGAGTTACAAGGTCGCTAGCCGGCATTAGAGTTTCAAGCTAGCGTCATGGTTTATAGTCAAACTCCAGTCGGTGCCAATGCCAGCACTAGCGTCAACGCTGGCCTCTGTCGAGAGTTGAAAGCTTTTCTACTTTGCAGTTGGGAGTTGAGTGACACTATACCACAATCCTTTGCGAAAAGCAAACATGGAGTCAAATCATGCAGTCGAGTGCAACATAGAGAAATTTATCAAAGCTGATAAAGCCCATTCAAACATTTTTGATTTTAATTTTGAATTTATAGAATTTAAATTAACAGATTTGTATTGTTCCTTTTTGATTTGTAGCCATTGAAGATGGGACTTAAGCCGTAGTGTTTTTGCAATCTTTAATAAAAGTTTTTTATTCACTCTTTACAAAAGCATTGTAAGTAATTTTATAAGTTATTAATAAAGTTTATTTATTTATAAAAGAATTTTTTAATGGCTAAAACTTAATCTAATACAAAATAACAAAAACACTTGATGTTAAAAAAACTTTTTTAATTTCATGCATTTTAAAACATTTAAGAATACAAGGAATCAATTTCTATTAATATCATTGTCATTGCAATGCAGAAGCATTGCTAGCAAAATATTCGGTAAATTTTTCATTGACATCAATGATATAACTTGTTTTTTTCTTTAATTTTTGAAGAAGCAAAATAGAAGCATAACTTTTCGTAATGGGATTTTATAAATGAAAAGAAGACTGTGCAATCTCAGTACTTTGAATGATGGGAATTCAGCGTCGAAAGTCAGCTAAAGACGCTTGTAGTTCATAGTCCAACGCTAACGTCAACCAAACATGGCGAACCGAACAGAACTTGGCAAGCTCCACACAGCAAACTCCACACAGCGAACTCCACACTAGAGTCGGACTATAAACCAGCCTTAAGTTAACTCTGAAACTGACGCTGGCCTAAGAATTAGGTTGAAAACAGTTTTTTAGTGAGATATATATATATATATAATTCTTTCCTGGTATTTTACATAAAATCAAGCCTATCATTTTTTAAATTTATATATGGATAAAAAATATATTAGAAATTTATACATATAGAATAATGTGTAATTACTGTTTTACAATAAGTTAAATAGTGTTATATAGTTTCAAAATTCTTTGTAAAAATACAGTAAATACATTACAAATATTCATATTATCAGTATATGCTAAGTGCCAGATACAATACCCAATCCACTAGTGAAAACAGAAGTCAATTTTATCCTTAAATCAATGTACACAGAGTAAATTTGATATATCTGATACAATCAGTGAAGGAAATAAATAGGAAAAGCATTGATCTAAACAAATTACAATCAATAACTGATCAATGATTAAATAGTTTATTTGCAGAATGAAAAAGTGGTATAGATTTATTGCTTTTTGTTAAATCAAAAATTCATAAACCAAGGGATACTTGTAAAATAATTATATTATTTATCAATTACGGTGGGTGATCGGTTAACAAACACTTTTGCGAAAGATTTTTATGTTTGCAAAAGATTATTATGTTTGGATAACAAACACTTCACAGAACAAACTATGCGACCCGTGGACTAACAGAATGACAGGTCAGCCAGATGGTCACATGGTAAAGCTGTGGCTTACCATCCTGGAGAATCCAGGTCCCATTCCTCCAATTTTTCAGGAGGGCTCCGGGCCCGGCCTGTTGAACCTCATCCTTCAATCATTGGTTGACCCCATCATGGGTGTTGGCCAATCTGTCATGAGCTCTATAAGTGGCTGCTGCCAGATAAAAATATCTCACAAAGATATGGCAGCTTAACTAACCTAATGGAATGACAGGATTAGGCCTGGTGTGTTTGTGGACTTATAGGGTAAGAATGGAAGAACAGTAGTTTTTCCCGATTAAAATGAACTCCGAAACAACTTAAAGCAAATCAAAGATTTATTAAAGAAGGTAAGAGAGAGATTTTACAATATTTTGATGTTAGAATGTTTACACTATAACAAGTTGAGATCAATAGGATTGAGGATCTCTACCACGACAATGCTATTAATCACTTCCGAAAAATCCTGAAAATCTCTACCACGACAATGCTATTAATCACTTCCAAAAAATCCTGAAGGGGAGAGAAAAGTTTTTAATGGCACCCATACCAGGTTGAGGTCAATAGGCTTGGGGATCTCTGCCCTTAGAATGGCACCCATACTAGGTTGAAATCAATAGGCTTGGGAATCTCTATCCCGACAATGCTATTAATCACTTCCGAAAAATCCTGAAGAAGAGAGAAAAACCATCGACATTGGACAGATTCTTTAACAGAAAATAAACATAACAGATTAAAATGCAAGACTGTGTAAGTATATATTATGATTATTACATATAAATAAATGTAGTAAGAAATTATATAATTTTTATTCATTTTTTTGGGTCTCCAAAATGAATTAATCAAATTCCCATAAAAACCTATGGTAAATCGATGATTGGTTAATGAAAAATTCGGATAACGAACATTATCTTAGAATGGATTATGTTCGATAACCAATCACCCACTGTATATCATCAGGGCCTGATCTAAGGGGAGCAAGCCGGGAAAATGCCCACAGCGGCAAAAATGAGGGGCAGCAAAATTGAGGGCGGTTGCTCAGAGAGAAAAATCTTATAAAAATTAGTGCTCAGCCCTATAGGTAAACAAAGTGCAAAAGTCGTATATAGTCAATTTTATATGGCAAAAATAGAAAAATTTTTTTCCCAAATTTTTTACCGATTTTATATTTCTGAACTGGCAACCCTTTTCATTTCGTTTATGTTTCATGGGGGATTCCCCAATCACGTTGAGAGGTAGTTATTTCTGAGAGTTTGTATGTAGGTAATATAATATTTTTTGGGGAATACCTTTTTATCCTACAATGCGATGTTTTAGGGGATTCCCCAAGTTGATTCACTTGTCTATATAAGCAGAAATTCGGATATTATTTTTTATTTGTTTAACACAGTTTTCTGGAGACTCCTGGTAATAATGTTCTGTGCTGGAGACTTATTTCCGTTACATTGCAGTTTGTAAATAGTGTAGCGATAAAAAAACCTACAAAGCAATCTAGAATTAAAGTGTTTTTCTATTTTATATTTCAAAAGGTTTATACAATAGATATATGCGAAATCTGGAAGTTCTGTTCTTAAATTGAATAGTGGATGTTGGTGGCAGATAAATCATACAAATATTGAAGTGCGTGTGTAATTTACTAAGTAAGTACCTACCTATCTACCTACCTACCTATTTATAAATCTATAGTATGAAAAAAAATAATTTACACTTGTCTATTACTAATAATTTTTATCTATTTGTTTGGTATAAAAATACGTACAGTAGATAGAGAATATAAAAGTATGGTACCTACTCATTTTTTTTAAATAATAAATAATGTGGTGATTCAAATCAGGATCTGGAAGACAGAAATCAGTTATTGCAATACAACCTATGCAAAAATCCTGTTTGATTTATATAGCCAATTATTCATAATTCAATTCAATTTTATTAAAAACTCAAGAAGGTGCCTAACCAATTTGTTATTTATATGCTTATATTACATCTATTTTCATTTAATATATGTTTTTATTTTTTATAGTACAGAATGGCTGACGGTAGAGCATGCTTGTTGGGATATCAATATAAAAAACAAAGGCTCGAAAAAGATGCAGAGCGACAAAAGCAAGCAGGGGCATTAGAGTCCTTCTTGAAGAAAGGTGATCTTAACAAACCATCATCACCCATATACCTACGAGAAACCGATGTAGTAGCTGTGGCCCCGCTTAAACCACATGACGAAGGTATGGCAAATATAGTCTGTGAACCTGCTGCTTCTGGGTCAAGTGCTATTACAGGGTGAAGGTGCTATTGCAACTACAAGTGTTTCAGCAGGCTAAACGTCCTTTTTGGATGCCAACCCAGCAATGTGGCCTGACAGAATAACAGATGCTGAAAGAATATATTTAGTAAATAGAGGTTCTTCTAATCCATTGTATGAATTTGCATTTTCCATGAAATAACAATGGTCGAAGGTTTACTTCAAGATATTATAAGAAAAAGCTTAATAACGGTGAAGAAATTTTGAGAGATTGGCTTGTGTATTCTGTAGCAAAAAATTCGGTGTATTGTTTTTGCTGCAAAATATTTAATACAACTACAACTTCCGGTCTGTCTGAAGGTGGCTACAAAAATTGGAAGCATGTAGGTGATATGCTTAAATCTCATGAGACATCACGAAACCACGTAGAAGCTGTAAAATCTTGGTTTGAACTTTCACGTAGGCTCAAATCGTCGCATACGATAGATGCCGAGTCACAGAGAATAATTAAATCGGAAATAGAACACTGGAATGGAGTGTTGTTACGTATTGCCTCAATCATCAAAATGTTGGCAAAAAGTGGCTTAGCTTTTCAAGGTACTTCTGATAATCTGTATCAATGTAACAATGGTAACTTTTTAAAACTAGTAGAGTTGTTAGCTGAATTTGATCCTGTTATGCAGGAACATGTACGCAGAGTTTTGAAGAAAGAGGAGAAACAAGCAATCTACTTAAGTAAAACTATTCAGAATGAGTTCATTAATATGATGTCAGACAGCATAAAAAGGCATATTCTGAAACCTATTATTAAATCGAAATATTATTCTATTATTTTAGATTGTACCCCAGACACTAGCAAAACTGAGCAGATGACCCTGATAATTAGGTATATTTCCATTAATCAAACCGAAGACCATCCAAGAATGTTATTAAATCGAAATATTATTCTATTATTTTAGATTGTACCCCAGACACTAGCAAAACTGGGCAGATGACCCTGATAATTAGGTATATTTCTATTAATCAAACCGAAGACCATCCAAGAATATCAGAAATTGTAATAAATGAAAGTTTTTTAGGATTTATACCAATCGAAAAATCTACAGGTCTCGAACTAACAGAAGTTATCTTAGAATAATTATCAGCATTTGGATTGTCTTTAGAAAACATAAGAGAGCAAGGGTACGATAATGGATCCAATATGAAAGGTATTCAAAGTGGGGTCCAAGCCAGGATAAAAAACATCAATCCACGGGCATTTTATGTTCCTTGCAGTAGTCATTCTTTAAACTTAGGGGTAAACGACATGGCAAAGTCCTCACTGGAAGCTACAATTTTTTTATATTGTGCAAAAGATATATATGTTTTCTTTTCCTCTTCAATGTTGAGATGGTCAATTCTTTTGATGAATGTAAAAGGCATTACCCTAAAACCATTTAGTGACACAAGATGGGAAAGTCGAATCAAGGCAATAACAACACTAAGACATCAAATAGGGCAAGTTTACAATGCATTGTTTAGTGTTTACCAAAACACTGATATGGATACCTCTACAAGAGACGAAGCTTCGAGTTTGTTGAATCAAATTAAACAGTTTAAATTTTTATGCTCTGTAATAATTTGGTATGAAACTTTGAATCGGATAAATCCTGTCAGTAAATTAATGCAAAGTAAAGATTTTGACTTAGTTTCTGTCATTAAATTACTAAAAAACACCAAAGATTTCTTTGAAAACTCACGTTCAGATGAGTATTTTACTCAAGTTCTTGAAGATGCCAAAGCCTTAGCTGCTGAAATCGACAGCGAGGTGTTAGATTTTGAAAATATGCCTAAACAACGTGTTCGATCCAAAAAAAAGCAATTTGGTTACGAGTGTGATGATGAACCAATTATGGATCCTCGTCAAAAATATAAGATCGAAGTATTTTTTCACATTATAGATACAGCTATAAAATCCTTGGAGTTAAGGTTTTCCCAGATTACTGAGCATAGTAAACATTTTGCTTTTTTGTATAATATATATATGCCTTAAGAGAATTACCAAAAGATGAATTGTTAGAACATTGTAAGAACCTCGAGACTATTTTAACCCACGAGGACTCATCTGATATAAATAGATTAGAACTTTCAGAGGAGTTATCAGTTCTTTGTATGATTTTAGATAGTAATTTGTCTCCTCAAGACGTTTTAAAATTTATAACAGATTTAAGATTTGGTCCAAATATCAGTATTGCTCTCAGAATTCTTTTGACTTTACCAGTAACAGCTGCAAGTGGTGAAAGAAGCTTTTCTAAATTAAAAATAATAAATTATCTGTGATCCACCATGACACAAAAAAAATTATCTGGATTGGCTATGATTTCAATAGAACATAAGGTTTGCGACAGTATAAATTTATCAGAAATTATTAAAGATTTTGCAGAACAAAAAGTGCGAAGAAAATTATTTTAGTTACTAGGTACAGTTTAATGTTCTCAGAAAAAAAGCGTTTCAATTTAATTTGTTTATTTTTTAAGAATGACTAATTCATTTTGTGGCTCTACATAATTACTTACTGTGTTTTTATTTGCATTAAATTTTAAAAAATATCATTTCTTGTGTTTTTTTCATTCATCTAAATTGCAGGGAAAACATGTCTGTCATTAACAAGTCGATGTAACAAAAGTTACATAAATATAAACCAACTTCATATAACATTTTGGTCCATATCTTTTAAACTTTGATTTTGATGAAAAATGTTCACTGTTCCCTAAGTTGAAAGATACATAAGTCGATAAAAAAGAATTATTTTAATCCAATGAGTAGTTTCTGAGAAATTCTTGGACAAACATACAAACATACACTCATGAAATTTGGTATACTCGTTCAGAAGCTCAAGTAGACTAACATATGTGAATATTATACAATTCCAACAATATTACATACATACGGGTCGAAATGATAGCTTCCTTTTTTTTTTAAGTCGGTTAAAAATTGCACCATCCCATCTCATAAGTCATGAGCATGTTATTCCACACTTTATAAGTCATGGGCATGTTATTGTCATCAAGTCATCTCATCATGATGAGAAGACTTCAAGACGCTCAGTGTCTTATATAGGGGTTACCACTAGAACTCTTCACAATGTGTGGAGGAACATAAGAAAGATTTAGTCAAGTAGAGATTGAACACAGCCAAGCTGTGGAGGCATATAGTGGTGACCTACAGATACACTGGGATAAAGCACAGATTGTTAAACCGCTTAGGAGAATTAGCCAAGCTGTGACCACAGAAACCCTAGAGATAACCATATTATGGGATGAGGCAAAAGTCATTAAACCGGTGCAACATAGAACAAAACCTATTATCGCTGAAACGCTGGAAATAATAAGAAGAAGAAACAAGGAAGACCTAATAAATGATAGAACCTCTTGGGAACTACCAGACCCGTGGTTATATGCCCACAGCATAAATGAACTCTAATTGAGCATCAATGAACTTTAATTGTGTATATCCCTAGTATTATCTGTTACACAATTTTAATTTTATTTATCTTGTATTTTACTTTTATTATCATTTATTATTGTTATTTTACAATTTTAACACATTTATATTTGTTAATTATAGTCACATTGTGTTTTAATGTATCTTCGTTAATGTATCTCCATAGCAACAAAGTTGTTTTATTCCTTTGTAAGAATTTTAATTTCGAATTCTTAAAAGAATGCCTGAAGATGGCTACTTAGCCGAAAACGTTTGCGTATTAACTAATAAAAATATTTATCTCAGCTGCAATTCAGTGCTATTTATGTTCTTTTATTTTAAACTTCTAAGGAGTATAAGCAGTTTTATCGTATATAAGTATAATATGGAGCAGAGCCAGCTCGAAACGTACGACCCAAGAAAGGAATATCTCAACTTAGCTTCTAGAATGATCAGATCCAACGAAACATGGGAGTTCTTAAAACAATGCACCATCAATAAGGTCTTCCCAACATCCATTTCGAAAATCAAATTACCAGTTAAATCCAAAGCGGTTCTTTTTAAAACGAAACAGGTGTGTTTAAAAATGGCAACAACGGATGCAAAAAGGAGGTATTATAAATCATCTTCCTTATTGGATAACTTTAAAGCCACTTTAACACCTCAAGACACCGATATAACAGGAATAATAAGTTCCACTCATAATAAGCTAAATTCCTTAAAAATAATCTTAAGAAAAAGATATATTAAGAAATTAAAATGGCTTTTTAAAACCCAACTCGGATCCTATAAAAAAGAGACATATAACTTGGATCAAGTACTCACAACAGTCGGAAACATTGTATTACCAGATTTTGCACAAAGGATTATCAAGAAAGGCCCCTCTTATGCAATTTGGAACCCCATATCACTGAATGATGATATACCTCTTTTTGAGCAACTAGTCAAAGATATACGAGAGGAAGAAAAAGACAGATTTAGATGGGCCTTCCTGAACCAAAAACGAAGTCTTTCTAGTTCGAACAAAAACAAAATGGCAGCTAAAGAAAGATACGATGTTAAAAAGACATTAGAATGGCTTAAAACCAATAACTACACAGCCACAAGAGAAGATAAGACAAAAAAGATTGTCATAATTCAGAAAGAGGAGTATGATGCTTTCCTGCAAGACTATATCATAAAATCGCAAGCTGAAGAAGTACCTTTTGACCCTACTGATAAAATCAGAAGTAAGCTAGATAACATTACTAGACATAAGGATTTTCCGCAAATTTGGAACCACCCTAGGCAAATGGCAGCAACAACCCCAAGATTATTTGCCTATATAAAGACCCACAAAAATCCCATAGAAGCTAGACCAATCGTGGAGAAAAGAATGGCGCCTTCCTACAATTTTGAAAAGATCTTGGCAAAATGGTGCAACCAAAAGCTAGGTGAAACAGAAAACTCTACTTTAGTTACTAAAGCGGTCGTAGATAAAATAAAGTCTTTACTTTTTGATCCAGAGGACGTATACACCACATATGACTTCCAATCCCTATATCCGTCCTTAAAACTGGAACCAGTATGTCTCTTCTTCTACAGGTTCTTATTCGAACATCTACCAGCACAGCAAGACATTAGCCACTTATTGAGGGAAATCGCATATTTAATTTGTTACAATTCATACTTCGCTTTTAAGAATAAAACCTATAGACAGACACGTGGTGTACCCATCGGGAGCCCAATGGCCGGACCCTTAGCGGAAATACTTCTCAGAGAACTGGAAAAACAGAAGCTCCCACCTTATCAAGATTCCATCAAACTATATAAACGTTATGTAGACGACATACTAGTCGTATGGAAAGGAGATATTTATATAGACGATTTTCCAAAAGCCTTCTTCACCTTGGATCAATACGCCATTTATTTTTTCAGTCTTAGGGTACGCAGTCAAAAAAGTTTGGAGACCACTATCCTACACGAATTTGGAGGTGTATTTCAAGCAGGTTTTCAAGTGATATTTCAGAGGTGTTTTTTTCAAGTTGGTAAATTCAATATTTATTCAAATATACTATAATTAAACACCGGCATTACATATTCGATTGTGATTGGTAGTTCAAGTAAAATTAATAGATTAATCATTATACACCCGCCACTGTGTTTTTAATTAATTTAACTCATGATTTTGATGATATACCTAAGTGGTATCCTAAGACATACAAAGAGCTGAAACTCAAAAAAATAATTAATAATAAATATATATATTGATTTAAAATAGGTAAAAATTGTACCTCGAGTCCACGTGCTCGACGCAATGTTTCAGCAGCATTGCGTGCCACGTGGTCCAGTTAGTACTATTAACTTTCTTTTTCGATTTCTGATCATTCATTCATTAGAATTTGCCCCCCCTTGACATGTGATTAAACTTGCGATCGCAGTTCTATTGTATTAAAAAATCTCAAATTTAACTTTCTAATGAATGAATGATCAAAAAGTTTATAGTCGGATGTACGAACTGGGCCATGTGAATATGATGCTCAAATATGGCGTCGATGGCCGATAGACTTCAGATAGATCGTATTTTTTTTAGTACAACCGCTTTCTATAATCTTAGAGGGGCCACCTATGTATATTGCAATACAGATGAGTGGAATTATTTTTCTTCTTAGCAATTTAATCTTCTATATTTTAATTAGTCAAACGTGGCTGGCTGGAGTCCCTTTTTCGGACGAACCACTATACCGATTTCTATAAATAGGATATCGTTAGAAAGGTATAATTTCGGATGTCTGCGACAACAGATCTTTTTTTTATTTGGCCATTTTTTTAGGGCCCTAGGGGCCGAATTTTTATTTTATGACAATAAATATCAATAGATGGCGCTAAGTGTCAAAAAGGGGGCAACAGATAACTTACCTGCATTACTGTTATTGGATTTTTACAGAATTACTTAGCTAAAAGAATTATTACTGATTATGATACAGGATACTGTTTAGCTAACCTTTTCATTGGATGTTTTATTTTAAAGGAAATTTTATGTTGAATTTGCAGTTAAGCCTGTTCTACATCCGTAATTACGATGGTGATATATTACGTATCTGAAATGAAATTTGCTTATATTTTCTCACACAAAAAAATTATAACCATTCATTCTGTAAACTACCCCTTCACGGGGGTGCAGCCCCACCCCACGGGCCCCGCGGTGCCATGGGGAGATAATTCTGGGTGCAGCCCACCGAAGAGATGAAACCGAGCCCCAAGGTCCAGGGCCCATTGGGGGTGGGGCCCCCCATGGGGTTTCATATCCTAACGGGCTGTGGGCCCACCGGGGAGATGAAACCCAATTGGTCCGACGGGCCTGGGGCCCATTATTGAAGGGTGGGGGCCCCGTTGGCCCACCCGTGGAGTGGGGCCGTCGGGGGCACGGCGCCCGTGAGGTGCAACCTCCACGGGCCCCCGTGCAATTACTACACATTTGAACTAATGCTTAATAAAATATATAGTAAATAAATTTGCAAGATAAGCTATTATTACACAATATGCTGTTATACTGTATAAAGTATTATAAGATTAGATCACAACAGTATATTTCCGCTCATTTATATGAGCGGGTAATTTCTAGTATTATTAAATTCAACTAATTTAAGTTCCTCGTTACTTCAGTGCATCATCATTCTATTTAAGAGAAACTTAAAGGTGGGAAATTTATATTTCAGCGAGTTCGCTGACCAATGAAGACAGGAACATAAGACGCCTTTCTATAAACATTCTTTGTGTAGCAATTATCAGCTTGCTTTATATCGACATCCAAAAAATATGCATTAGAATATGATTTCTGCTCTACGGTAAGAGCCAGACCTAGCGTCCTGTCCATTAAATTCTCTAGTATTATTTGCTCCATCTCATTTTTAGTGAGAATAATAAATACATCATCAACATATCTGCTAAATAATCTAATGTTATTCATAAGTGAGGGAAGAATGGCATTATCTTTATATCTTAAGACAAGTTCCACCATAACTCCAGCCATGGGGCCACCTATAGGCACACCAACGGTGTGTTTATAATAGTTATTTTTGTAGATGAAGAAGGAGTTATAAGATATTAAATGACATAACTCACGTATTATATTCGGTGGTATTGTGTGACTGGCGTGTTCTCTAATAAAAATCTATACAGTATTAAACATGCTGGTGTTATTTTTATGGATGGGTACATCTTCTCATAATCGGCAACTACCATGAAGTCTTCATTCTGAATCTGGTGGTGTTTTAATTTATTCAAGAATTCAACTGATGATTCTACCATGTAGCTGTAGCCTTTCATCTTACCTAAACACCATTGGGCTAACTTCCTTTCCAGTCTTGTCAGTGGGGATTTTGATTTATCAACCATAGGTCTTATAATACTCAATAGATAAGTTCAGCACTAAATAGCAATGTAAATAGTGCTGAACTTATCTATTGAGTATTATAAGTATTTAAGCAGTTTTTTATGTTAAGTATCATAGGTCTATTTGTGAGTCTTAATGTAAGCAAACAATGATGGACACATCAGATTATTCTCTGGGTTTACTTTCCAGATGTGAGGAAATTCTGGTTTTCTCATAAGGCTTTACATCTTTTTATGTAATTTGGGAGCTGGGTCATTCGGTATAAGCTCGGCCTTAAATGTCTGTACTGTATATATTATTCTAGCATATCATTGTATTGTGCTTCTGGGAGGATTACAACCTTTTTGCTTTTGTCATCACGTGTGCACATTATTTCTTGTTCCTGGAACCACTTTTTAGTGCGTTCTATTCTCAATTGCTTCCTCCTATCCTCAGTTGTCGTCTTAGCTCTATTTGCACTCATTTGCTTTAATATATAATTCCATCTTAGTGGGTTCCTCTGCTATTGTTGCAACTTTAATAATAATGATTCTACAGTGGGTGCCATATCTATGAGAGATTTACAGTTTGGAGCAGTACATAAGGGCCCATCTCTTAGGATCTCCTCCACATAATGAGGGATGTGTATATTACCAATTACTTGTCACCACTTCTGAGAGCAGTAATTTATTCTTAACCTTTTTATGTAGTTGTACATTTAACAGCCACCTAAGCTTATTTATATATTTTATTCTGAGACTTTCTATAGCGTTCTATCTTATCACTCCTATTATAGGGGATTGGTCTACTCTTTGCTCCACAATAATATGCCAAATATTATTACATTGCACTGTCAGACTGTAAACTTCTCTTATCTGTAATTGCATAATTAAGGCATCTCATTTTCGTTTGTTGTAGGATAGCTGTGTATTAATATTAGAAAATTCTCATTAATAAAAATACATTTGTTACAATAATCCATTTCAGTTTCAATAAAAAAAAATTTAAAAAACTCAAACCTACATCCTTGGATAATTCCTTACAGTAATTGAATGCTGAATGCATTGCGTTATGACAGCACTCATTAAATTGTTAATATGAATTGATGTATAAAGAACATAGAAAACTTTAAATCCTTTTTTCAGGAATGCTTGAGTGGCCACGAATTAGCCTCCCAAATGGCAACAGAATCAAGGAAATTCCAAAAAAAGGAGAGATATTGTTGAAACAAATGCGAAAGGAAATACGGCGACATTATTGATTATATTTCAATCAACTCAGAAACTTCGCCAGCAATAACAATAAATCGCTGAGAAAGTTTACATCAGGTGCTGTCGAGTAGACGCGAATCTGACGCCTGGCTCAGCAAACGATCTGAGAAGTAAACATCTTTGTCCTTGCAAAGTCGCGAATTGTAACGAATATCAATACTATTAATTATAATCTGAACCTAATGGTCTAACGACTCTGCAAATTCCAGAATTCGGCCTGAGCTCAGGTCTTAAACTAATTCTAATTTAAAAATAATTAACTCCAAAACAATCTAACAACAATTAACATCTAACAGATGAAAACAAAAACCGGAAATCGGAACTTCCAAATCGATGTTAGAAACTTATACTAATAATTGGAATAGATTCTCAAACAAGTTAGATAATAAAAAATATAAATTTATTAGACTTGAAACACACAAAAGTGTTAATAAATGCTTTATTGAAATGATAATAAAGCAACAATAAATTAATCAACAAAACTGGTTTAATCCAATTCAAATATCAACAATCAGTTATTCACAAAAGGAAACCTTAAATACTACTTAATTCTACTACCTCCACCACCAATACAAACTTCGAACAATCGTCGATCTTTACAAGAAACTCAAATGTCACTTTGCCAACTTACGTTGATACAACACCTCGTCTGAGTCGTCAGTTGCGTCAGCTTTTATACTGGATGACTTACAGTCCCGTGCTGCTTCATTTACATATTTATACGTAACAAGTTCAAAGTTATTAGCTTACAGAGTAGTCAATTCATGTCATCCTCTTTACAGTTTAATTATATACCAAACAAAACATCGATACAGACCATTCTTACATTCTCATATTGGACCAGTGGTAAAATTAGTTAGATAAGATGACATCATTATCCAGGACAGCTCTTCCAGAGGACGGTTCCCGATTCCGTATCACGTAATTGCCAACTATTATGATGGAGAGTGTGGAAGTAAGTCAACTCTTAAGCTAAAGTATAATACATTAGATAATAATGAAAATAACGATAAATAATAAGAGTGCATAATAAAATAAAATAGGACAGGTCAAAGTTAACTTCCTCACATCCTCTCTCCAGGAAAAAGGTGAGAAAAAGGTCATGGGTATTTAAGAACCCTCGATCGGGATTTGTTCTATTACCTCACTCGTATTACTGCTGCTCATGCTCTAATGTCGCTCGTCTAGCTATAACTGTTTCCTCCGAAATTTCCTGACGAGTTCAAGTTGCTTAACTTATTCGGTCAATTGTCATCAGCTTATTCTTCATCTCACGAGTCAACTTTGATCTTCATTTAATTTTATTCTCCAACATTCTCCAAGTTCGATCTCACTTGGGAATCTTTGTGTCAGTGGTTGCACCCATTGCCAGCTAGTGACCGCCTTTACCTTTATCTTCCAGCAGGACGAGACCGGCACCAGTACCAACAACCTTCTGACCCAAGCTTCTTTACGTTGTCTACACCCTCTTCCTCAATCAACAGATTGGACTAAAGACTATATAATATTGGGACTAGAGACTTTCTGTGCATGGTGTTTACCAATTTTGTTTGAACTTCATCAACTCAGAAATTGTATATCAGGTACCATTCTCTTTTGTTTGCGAGCCGATGTAATGGTAATCTCTCTCTGAATAAAAGAAGCAGTTGAGATTTATTTCAATGTAGTCTTGTCTCCGCTGTTTGAATCCTCTCGTTACCCATCCTTACCCATAGCACGCCTTCACCGCTTGTCTGTTTATCAGCATTGATCACCACAATACCGATTGATGTCAGATCCTGACAATAGCCATTTTAAGATTAACACCTGTTTCTCGCCACTGGTCCTGCATGATAGAGCCCTACAAGAGTTGGGTCATATTACTTTATCATGGATTTGTGGGAGGGTAATACTACAACATATATAAAAATTGGCAAAATCAGAGGGGGGCCATAGTTGGCACTCCCCTTATTAGTAAAATCATTTTCCTTTATTTCAAATATCATCAATAATAAAATGCTGAAAATAATTGTCCCAATAATTATACATATAATTTATGCAAAATCAAAATGCTATAATGGTGATTTGTTTTCTTTATAAGAATTTTTTATAGAAAAAGTAAAAATAAAATTTTCATTTTTATATGGCATAGCAGAATTTATTAAAATGAAAAAGATACAAAATTTTCTAATAATCAATAATTTAGCACTAGACAACGGTAAAATTAATGAAAATAATCACTTTATTCACTAAAAACCCAAAAATAACATTTATGGAATTATTCCAACTTCAGCATTCTAATATATAACTGTTATATAGGTAGTTATGTATTAGAACACTGATAATTCTGAAATGTTACATTTTGGCTTTTAGTGAATAAAGTGTTTATTTTCATTAATTTTACTGCTGTTTAGTACAGAATTATTGATTATTAGAAAGTTTTGAACTATAAGCAGATTTTAATAATATATGCATTTTGAAGATGCAAAATTGTTTAAAATTTCTGATTAAATTTTTAATCATATTCATTTTGTTTATTTTCAATTGATTTCACTGAAATAACATATAATGAAAAAATTTTTAAATTTGCTAATATTAATATGAATTAAAATATTTGTCGTCATCATTACAATAATAATTATAAGATTCTTGTTTAAAATTGCTAATTTTATTGTTATTTGTAAATTTTTGTATAATAAATGCCTTCCCTTCTAGCTGGGATAGAATTTGCCCATCATTTCATCTGTATGTTGTAAGAGGGGATTAAAAAGTGTATTTTTTATACTAATAACCTGCAACAATTTTCACAGGATTCTGTTTTTTCATATTTTTGCTTTTCTCATTTTATTCTTCATTTTTCAAAAGATTAAACATATGAGTATGCCCTTTATCTTTTTTAAATAAAAGTAAAGTAATAGGTGCTCTTATTAAACAAAAATTTTTTAAGTCTTTTTTATTGTGTTACTTTGCATCATTCTTTTCTCAGTGCAAATGAATTAACTTTTTACAAAAGTGAAAAATATTTCTCCCTATTTATAATGATTCCATTTAAAATTTTAAATTCTTAATGTTTGAAATAAAATTTTAAACATTATTATTATTTTCTGATTAAGTTATTAAATAAAATTTCAATAGATTAAATGATAAAGAATATTCAACATTATCTGGAAATTTAGAAGATATATTAGAATGCCATAAAATGTTTCATACAGCCTTAGAAGAAGTAGAACAGTAAGAAATTTTTAATAAAATAAAATCATGTATAATATAAATTTTTAAATTTTATCATATTAATTTTAGACGACCCTCAAGAGAACAAAAAATTGGTGGAGTTTTTATGCAATATGCACCACAAATAAAAAAAGTCCATTTGTTGTATTGTGCAAATCATCCAAAAGCTGCATCAGTAATTGAGAAACATAGGTAAAAATTCAGATTTTACAAATAACTTATCAAATTTTAATTTTGAAATAAGTAGTAATAAAAATAATTATATTAGTTTGGACAAAAATTTTTTATCCAAATATAAAGATTTTCTGTATATAAATACAGGAACTAATAAAAACAGATTAAAATTCATTCACCAGATGATGACAGTGGGTGTAAACAAAAAAAATAACATGATTACTTCAATTATCAACTTAAGATTGTGGAAGTAAACAAAGTTAATCCATAATGCTATTCAGGCTGCTATTTTTCTGGTCAATGTTAATGTTACCCAGAAGGCTGACAAGAATAGTAACTAAAAAGTAAGTCACTTATTGTCTGAAGATCTAGTTCAATTCTAAGTCCCACACTTCTATATTTTTCAAGAAAGTTAAGCCCAGTCATTGAATCCCATTATTCAAGTCTTTGATAGAGTCCGTTATTGGAAAGACTTCATTGGTTGACCTTATCATTAATCTGTTGAGCGCCTTTGCCATGGTAAGATGGCAAGATGGCGGAACAAAAAATGATAAAAAACAATAAAAAGCGATGTAAATAAAATTCAATCCTGAATTATACAGTGAAGCTATTGTGGAGCTGTTTTTTTTTTTTTGTTTAATGGGTGAAAATAGGTGCCTCTCATGATGGGTCCTAAATTTTCCAATTGCCGAAATTTCTTTTTTAATTCCGTTCTAAAGATAGAAAACGTGAATGGATTGCATCTGTAGAATTTGGATTATTTTTCATTGAATCTTATCGATTTTGTTTTCTATCCTATTATATTTTAGTAATCTTATTTTGATTTTGGGATGAAAGAAATTTATTTTTGAAATTTTAACTAAAACATGGAATTTTAATATGATGAGCTGTAAAATTTATAAAATTGAAAAAATTTTGCCAATAATACAAAAATTTTGGTTAATTCTGTTAAAATAAATTTTGCCAATAATACAAAAATTTTGGTTAATTCTGTTAAAATATAGAATTTTTTTACATATTTGTTCATTTATTGCTTTACTTTTACAGATAATTTAGTAAAATGTGAGAAAATACTAATGTAAACAATTCCAGGCTATAAAAGGAGACATGGCACTTTTATTGTTTTATGGTGTCCAGTCATTTTGCAGGAAATTGCAGCCAAGTCTACTTTACTACACTGCATATGCTGGGCATATTGGGAGTAGTGTGTCAACAAAGTATCTCAAGGAAGTTAGAGTAGGATAAAAAATATTATAGCTATTTATGTACGAAAGTAGACAATTTTCATAAATGTTATGCTTTTTGTTATAAATTCAAAAATTTATAAAAGATTAAAATAAAAACTGTTGAAATGAAGAAAAAACATATCAATAAACATATTTTATTAAAAAAATGACAATATTTTAAATAAATTTTTGTCAATTTTTGACTAATTAATTAATTAACTAAAATAATTAAAAGTCGCGTAATAATTTTTTAAATTATTATTCGATTTTCTTCATTCATACCTCATTTTTATTCAGAAGACTTGCCACTATCAGAAAATACCAAATATTTTGTTGGATGGTTAAGATTTCATATATAAAAATCGTGTTTTCTCTGATCTCATATAATGAACGAAAAATTGTGAAAGAAATAAAATTCGAAAGAATTTATTACATCATTAGAATCACAATAAAAATCGTAATAAACTATGAAATTTTCAAAAAAATTTGATGAAAATTAAACGAATTAATATCGCAATTTACATTTTTTTTTTTTTTTTTTTTTTTTTTTTTTTTTTTTTTTTTTTTTTTTTTTTTTTTTTTTTTTTTTTTTTTTTTTTTTTTTTTTTTTTTTTTTTTTTTTTGCATATTAATAAGGCTTAATTAGAAAAAAATCGATGGGCCTTCCACAGGTTTATGTCAAATAAAATTAATGATTTTATAAAGGAAAAAAAGCAAGCAAAGTCTTTTGCTAGGCCAAGTTTCCCAAAAATTGGAATCTGTTTATGATCATAGAATTCATGATATAACAATAATAACCTGAAAATTTCAAATAGATATTTTAAAAATTAACAAAAATATCATGGTTTATTTAAGTACTAAAATTTTTAATAAAGTTATGAATATTAATGTATGAGATAAAAATGAAATTCCAGAAATTTGTATCATGAAAGTGTGAATTATAATCTATTATTGTAAAAGAGCAGTTCATTGTAAAAGTGGTTTTTTGTGTACTTCCATTTTCTTGATTTAGTAATTGGATTAATCATAATCTTAAACTTTTTAAGTTTTTCTATTTTATAAAATAACATAAATAATTCAATAAGCACTTTAAGCAAGAATACTAAAATTTATTATTAATAAAAATACAGTTACTAATACACACAGTAACATTTTTTTTAAGCAAGAATACTAAAATTTATTATTAATAAAAATACAGTTACTAATACACACAGTAAGTACAGTTAAGTAAGTACAGTTACTAATACACAGGCTTTCTATGATTCTTCATTTACATTTAACATTTGGTTGTGAAATACTTGGGTAATCATGTTATTTTTTTGTTTATTCTTCTATTTTGATTGATTTTTTGAAGCGACCATAAGACTAACAATTCTTAAAATTTTATTTAAGTTCAAATGACAAATCACAAATAAAAATGCATTTTATCTGTTAAAATTACTTTAGCTTATTTCTAATAACTTCAGTAAAATTATCTAAAGAATTCCATTAAAAATATCATTATAAATCTTTAATTTTCAACAATAATCTACCATTATCAAGAATTTTTCTATTAAGCCAAATGCTTTGTTAATCATTTATGTCTATTGCATTTATTGTAATTTTTCTCACAACTTCTTTGCTAAGAAATTATTTCAACTTTTTTTTTAATAGAGTCTATTTCTCTTTATATAATAATTAAATTTTTCATTTTATTTATTTATTTTTAGTTGATTTTGTAAAGCTATGAATCTATAACTGAAATAAATGATTTTTGGATATACAATAAAGAGGTTTAAAGATTTACAGTCTAAACGCTACATTAGTGATTTCTGTTTACATATAAAGGATATTTATATTTGATTAAAAGATTTTATTTGAGTTATTAAATTTTAAATTAAAATTATAATTTTTATAATATTTATAGAGAGACTTTAAATAAGTTTATGGAAGATAAAGGAGCAACATCACCTGGTATATTAGTTCTAACAACAGGTCTTAGTCGACCATTTCGAAGAATAGAAAAATATCCTGCTCTTTTGCAAGAATTACAAAGATATACAGAAGTAATTAAAAATTTATAATCTAATTAATTATATGAAGTAATATAAACACATAATAATTTTTTATTTTCATCCAAGTAATATACAAAAACATTTGACGTGTAAAATATAAGCTATATATACAGTGGTACCTTGCAATTTGACGTCCCGCAATTCGTCAGTTGAATTTCGCAGGAAAGTGTATGTGTGTGCATGGAATTATGTGATGTCATTTGCTATTTGCCAGTTCTTTTGGACTGCTTTGGTGTTTGCTCATGTTGTTTGTTTTAATTTTCAATTCTGCATTTTTCAGAAAGTAAAAAATTTGCACATCCGTAATTATTATTATTTTTTTGAATGAAATTTAGAGATGGGTTCAAAGAGAAGTGAGCAGAAGACTTATTCAGGAAAGACGAACACTTGATTGAGCATAGAGAAGAAGAAAGAAATTGTAGATAAAATGCAGAAAGGTAAAACAATTACAGATGTAGCTCTAGAGTATGGCATTCTAGGACAACTTGGCAATGTTTTACAATAGAGAGAGAAGATTATGGATGCTAGAGTGTCTGCTGGAGCAATAAAGATTTCTGAGAAGAATTGATCTTTAATCAATGAAGAAATCGAAAAGCTGCTTCTCACCTGGATTAGATAAAGACAGATGAAGGGAGATCCAGTAACTCAGGCAATGATCTGTGAGAAGGCTAGGCTAATTTTTGAAGAATTGAAGAAAACTCCAGGATGTACCTCAGATCAAACTAAAGAATTTAAAGCAAATCGAGACTGGTTTCATAGATTCAAAGGTAAAACAGGATAAAGAAGACTTTATTCCATCATCCAAGGACTAATAAATTGTGTGTTGTGTATAAAATAGTTTATTTTGTAATTTAGTGTGTTATACAATAGTAAAATATGTATAATACAGTAAATAATATATTGTATCCCTCTCACCTCACCCATTAGGGGAGTGGGATGGGGATCCGACAACAAATTAATCTATTTTCCATAGTCTTATATGGGAAAAATTGTCCTGCAATTTGACAGTTTCTCAATTCAACACTAGTTTAGTGACAGATTAGTGTCGAATTGCAAGGTACCACTGTACTTTGTTCTCATTTCACATGCTCTTCAAAAAATGCACATCCCTGAAAATTTCGTATACACACACACACACACACACACACACGCATGCACGCACACGCACACACGATTGTGTGCACTCCACTCTGAGGACTACTAATGCTGAAATTCCATACATTATTATAACATTACTAGCATACCCGTGCCTGGCGTTGCTCAGGCAGTTCATGGTATATTACTTAAGTTTCTTTTTCTCTTAAATTATAACCTTTTAGATGACCATCAGGATTTTCTTCAATGTATTCTGAAAATCTTTCCTGTACAGATACGTTTTCTATTTGAAATATGTATCTTTTCGAATGTTCACTTCTTTATCTTTCTTTTTCTATTAGAATTATGTCGATTTGTTCAATCATCTAATGTTTCATTTTCTTGAGTTAAACGCATTCCTTTAGCACCAGGAGTTAATTCACCTAAATATTCTTTCTTTTTCATGGCATTATGAAATTTATACAACTGTACGATATAGAAAAACGTTATATCAAAACACATGAAACAACAGTTATAGTCTTGAACCAAGAACATCAAGAAGCAGTGAATTAGTCTCAAATACAGATTCTTCTTCATAATAAAAACTTATAGTGAATAATTCTCAAATACAGATTCTTCTTCATAATAAAAACTTACATGAAAAAATAAAATAATCAGTGATTCTTCATAATAAAAACTTACATGAAAAAAATAAAATAATCAGTGATTGAAAAAAAATATGATGCAATTAAATAATAAATCAGTAGTAGCATAAATAATTCGATAATTTTTATAAAAATTCTGTTGTTGTAAGTCAAATTGTTGCGTTGCTATGGCAATGACGGTTTGTTTCTCTACACGTGGTAATGATAGCGACAGTCATTAGCTGAATTTCCTAATGCCTCTTATCTTGCCTTATAATTGAACATACACACACAGGTATTTAGATTTATACGTATAGATATTATATAGATTACATATCTCTAATAATCATATCTGCGAATAACACGTGGTCGTTAAACCTAACCAAAGTTTAACTTAAGTATATTAGGCTAAATAAAGTAATGTAAACTATAATCAATAAAAAATTAGAAAAAATAAAAAAAAACCTAAACTCACGTGGTCACTGTAACCCAATGAGGTGGTTCAAATAATGCTGATCTTCCATCTTTGAATCTTTATCTAGTAATTTACGCCAATTATAATTAAAAAACAAATTTCTAATAATCAATACCTATCTTCAGGCCTCCCTGCCTAAATCCCCTAACGAACAAAAGTTGTTTCATAAAAATCTATTCAGCCGTTCTCATGTTATAAGTGTACACGCGCGCTCAGGCATTTCAGATTTATAATATATATAGATATATTATTTAAAAGTAATACTTGCTTCCTAATTGTTATTTTCAATATTAATATTAAATAATTTAATTACTATTTAAAACAATCCAAGAACACACAAATGATATATTGTTTGTTAACAAATTTTACATAATACAGTCAAATCTCAATTTTACATAATACAGTCAAATCTCGATAAGACCCTCCGTTAAGTTTCCACCCTCGCTGACTGCCAAGAAATTTGGTGGAACGGATCTTCCCTATGTTAATGGAATAGACAGACCCTGATAAGATGCCACCTGCCAGTAGAAACGTTTAAACAAATATTCCTCTTGGTATTGTATTTATCCTCATTAATTATTTTAATATTAAAATTTACTCTTGAGTTATTTTCAATTTTATAATAAAATTATTATATAAAATCTTCAATATAATCTAATCCTAAATGTATAGAATTAGAACACAATTATTTTCTATAAGAATTTTTATTTTATGGAGAATTAATCTATTTTGAGCGTGTGCGTGTGTGTGCACGCCTGAATTTTTGTTTATAATTTTGTTCTTTTTAGAACCAAGTTTCACAACTTTCAAACTTTGCATATGATTTATACAGGGTGGTTCAAAAAGATTGTGCCAAAATTTAACTTCTAGAAGATAAAGTTCCATATAACATGATTGTTACTTATAAAATCTCATTTAGTGCAAAACCATATTATATAGGATTAAAGTTTATTGCAAATTCTAAACAGTATCTACAATTTTCTAATCATGTTAGAGCAAAACTTTGTTATAGAAGTACCATATGATAAGATTTTCTATATAACTTTAATAATGTAAACTTAAATACTGTGTTTGTTTGTGTGTGTGTTTGTGTATTTGTGTTTGTGTGTGTGTACATGTACACTGAAAGTAAATTTTAAAAATTTTATTAGATATGTAAAATTGTTCAAATTAAAAATTTCCAAAAATAAAAATTTGATCTTTTAATGAAAAGTAATCGATTATATTGCATTAAAATCTGCATATACACATGCATAGAATATTTATAAAAATTTTTGATTTAATATATTTTTTTCTCCTAGGTTGGCTTTATGATCTAACAAACTCTTATGATCCAGGATTCTATGTATCTGGATTCATGATAGCTTTAAGTGGCATCATGTTATTTTTTGTACCTTGTATCAAGACAAAAACCTGCCAAGAATCTCCTACGGATGAAGAGACAGTAACATCCATATAATTATTTTCATATTGTGATCTTTATGCATTTCTTCATATCTTTGATGATATATATAGAGCCTTTCATGTTTTCTACTCTGTTTATTATATAATATATAACATTTTCTTAAAAGAATAATATTCATAGAACTGATAAAAATCAAAACACAATTTCAGTTGTTTATTCTATGTAAACTTATACAAGACTTAAGTTATGAAATCATCATTCAGATAATTTTATTTGTGGGATGCTGTCTGTATAAACTCTTAAATACCAATAAATATTTCTTTATTAATATAGAGATCTTGTTGGATTTGTTCCTTAATGCATTTTTAATGATTTCATTTTTACAAAATGAAGGAATTTATTCAAATTTTTGTTCTGAACCATTAATAAATTGGATGCCAGACATGACCCATAAACAATGTCATCTCTGTTGCTTTATCAAAAATAAAAAAGAAAAAAGGTCGATCTACAATAAAATTTATAGGCAGTGCTATCTGCCCAATCCTAGAGATAAATTGAAGAACAGTAGAAGCAGCAGCAGTAGTTCCATTTTCAGTTACTTCTATGGCTGCTGTGTGTCTGATCTGGTCAATTGCTAAGTTTGCATAGTTGGCAAATAAATTAGAAAAATCTGCTTCACCTTTCTGAAAAACTTGTCTTAATCCTATTGACTTTAAAGCATTCTTTAAATCATAACTAGGATCCAGGCGAAATTTCGGTAACTCCACTTGTACATCTCTATGCCTCAATTTTCTCCGTAATTTATATAAACTATCACTAGTTAAAACTCTATCTAAAACTTTTAGACCGAAATATAAATGATTTGGCAACAATATTATTAATGATATATCACACATTTCTCCATAGGGTAATTCCAGAATAGAGCATTGAAGCTCTTCTATAGTTGCATACATGTATCTTCCAGTTGCTGACATCATTTGTACTATGATCTCTTCTCCTAAAGATACTCTGAATATTCTTGGTTTAGTTTTATTTGGGTCAAATGGAAGACTCCAAATTGCATGAAAATATACAGCATTTGCTAGAACCAATTGAGTGTTACTATCCACACTGGAAGGAGGTAAAATTGATTTGATTTTTTCCATTGTATTTTTTTCGATCCAGCGATTAATAAGTTGTCTAGCATGTTCAGGATCATTTAGAAAATCTGCATAACCAATATTTTCTAGATCCAACAAACATGTGACAAGTTCCAAACCATATTGCAAATACATTCGGTTAGCTAAACTGTAACTGGGATTATCTCTTATTAAGCTCTTTTGAATTTCTCTGACTTCTAACTTATTTAATTTTTCTATACCTAGTACCATCTCCAATTCAGATTGAGTGGTGCTTCCAGATCCATAATATACTATTAAAAGAGCTGACCAAATACTGAATGGACTAATGAATGTCCCTCCTATACTATCATCAATTTGATTATTCAGGGATCGCAGGAGAGAGAAACCAAATTCTGTGCATCCTCTGACTAATAACCTTTTAGATTCTGATATTGATGATGTAATATTGTAAGGAGTGCACATTGAATAACTTTGAGAAAATACCATTGATAATATCAAAATTATAGGATGCATTCTCAATCAGAAGTTAATCTGAAAAAATTAATTATAATTAATATATTTTGCTTTAAAAAATTAAATTATCAATACAAATAATTCACTAGAACGAAGTAATTTAACTAAATGAAAATTTGCAGTTAATGGTAATTGCATTCATTTATATAAGTACAGTAGAGCGTCGATTATCCGAACGTAATTTTCCATTGTGTACGCAACACGTCTTCGCCAATACTCCAATCCTACAATGTGTATGGTGGGAGAATCTAAGCTTCTGTTATGCGCGTTGACTATATGCGGAAACAATCGACAGTTAAACTACTGTATATATATCTAATATATTTAATATAATAATAATAATAATACAAATAATTAGAAAACAAATGAGGCGCAATAACTTATGTAAGCAATAAAACATGTATTTGAAATTTGTTTTGCATTTTTTTACATTGTTTTTTTTCTTATTTTTATATCAGATCGATTATCCGAAAAATCGTTTATCCAAACTACCCTTGGTCCCAGTTAGTTCGGATAATCGACGTTCTACTGTACAATGGAATAATAACTACTAATATTATATAGCTTAAAGTATAAAAGCTTTCATAAATAATTTTCGTTACGATTTTGTAATCTAAAAATTTTAAGAATTATAAATAAAATTAATTTTCAAGTTGTTAAAGCTGCTAACTTAGTATATCTGATTGGTTATCTTCAGTGACATGATTTTATTTGATAGATTTTAATGAAATTCAAAATTTTATTAAAATATCAAGTGTTCAAAATTTAGGACAAATATCAGAATTTTGAATGCCTGCCATTTTTAAAAGATTGAGATTACAGGATAAATTGATAGCATTAATGTTAATCTTGTAATTCAACCATCAAGATTATTTTCAATAGCATAATCTTCTTATTAAATTCTAGCATTAATGTTAATCTTGTAATTCAACCATCAAGATTATTTTCAATAGCATAATCTTCCTATTAAATTCTATAAAAATATCCTTTAGTTATAAAAATATTCTCTTAAATATATTTAAAAGTTTGAATATCTATTTTTAAATGAATTGAAACTAAGAGAAGAAAAAGAAAATAGTGTCGCAATGAAGAAATCTTTTAATGTCATACTAATTAGTTGACCATTTATTAATTGGGTAATATAAATACAGTATTATGATTTTATAATAATGTAACATTATATGCTGAATAAATCAATTTTAAATGGACAAATTTGTGTTGTCATATTTGTAATAAATTAGCCAGGACACCTAACGTCATGATGAATAGTTGATACTGTATCAATAATTCCCTGGCAACGCGAGCATCCTAGCTAATTCTACATACTGTATAATATGTTACGGTAAAAGTGATTAATTAGTAATTATGCATAATCACCAATCATCTTGGTAAGTTTGATATATTTCACTAAATTTCTTTTCATTCTCACTTTTACCGGCGATTGTGTATAATTCCTAAATGAATTTGGTAAGTTTGATAAATATCGCTGAATATAAAATTTTAAAATGATTTTTGCATAATTTCCAAAATGTAGTTCATAAATTTGATAAATACCATGAAATTTCCCACCTTTTTGTTTTAATTAATAATTTAATTATAGGGTTATTGTTTTATTTTTACAATCTCTTAGCACTCATTCACTTTTAACTTCCATTATCTCTAGCTGTTTCAGTAGATTTTTAACGTCGTCGTCAACATTCTCCTCGCCAAATCAATCTTCTTCAAAGGAGATACTTTCCAGAATCATCTTAAGAATACGAATCTGGATGTGCGATTCTATGTTTAGTGGCAAATCGATAGTTATGATATGATTTTTGTGGTAAGTTGTTGCAATATATCCCACGTCGTCATATATGGAATTATTTTTGCTTGGCACTTATACATCATGCTCAGTTCATTTGCCATTATGTCATATTTCCTCATTTTTTCATTTTCAACTCTTGTTAACAAATCTTGATTTGTGATTCCGATCTCAATAAACCATATAATCTTTCTTTTTTGACATATACAAAATTATCAGGCCTATCATGTTCAAGTTTTATAGACGTCATTATCCGGGTGTCAACTCTGATTTCTTGAATCGATTGAGATCATATTTTCTTTGACTACTAAAAGCCGAACTTATTGTATACAAAATTATCAGGCCTATCATGTTCAAGTTTTATAGACGTCATTATCCGGGTGTCAATTCTGATTTCTTGAACCGATTGAGATCATATTTTCTTTGACTACTTAAAGCCGAACTTATTACATAAATGAAGATGAATGTAGCGAACTACTACATTACTCAATGAGAATGCATTATTTATTAAACTTACCATCCTACTTACCATCCTAGAGTGGCGATTATGCATAATGTCCGGTAAATTTGATTAGGTACGATTTATCATATTTACCATTACGAACTGGCGAGTATGCATAATCATAGGTAAATTAGATTAATTCACTGCATATGAAATCATTGTTGATTATGCATAATCACCGGATTACTCACTTTTACCGTAACATATACAATGCAATGTTTATCTGTCCTGAATACATCCACACTCCGTTTGACTATCGAGATCAAACTTTGCACAATGATTTCTTAAGATTACCGATAATATATAGCATCTTAGGTCAAGATCGCTATCTGTCCTGAATACATCCACACTCCGTTTGACTATCGAGATCAAACTTTGCACAATGACTTCTTAATATTACAGATAATTATATAGCATCTTAGGTCAAGATCGCCCCCAGATGGCGCATTTTGGATCGCAATGAAAAACGTTTATTCGAATTTTTGAATAACGCCGTAGTCACATTACGTGAGATTACGTCAGAAATATCTGTATGATGTAATGAGTGGCGTCACAAATATATACTGTATATGACGTCATTGCCACACCAGATCATAAATTCGGTAAAACCGTATCCGAGTAAAACCGGTTTTTATATTAAATTGAATAATTTTATTTTGTAATGAAATCATACTGTGTGAATTTTTATTCTTTTTTTAATAAATATATACTGACGGCATAAAAGAGCGAAATCATACTGTGTGAATTTTTATTCTTTTTTTAATAAATATATACTGACGGCATAAAATAGCATCACTAAAACATCATCATATGCATGGGAGGATTTAGGCATGGTTTTTATGAACTGCAGCACAGGGCCCGTTGAATTAAAGGGCCCCTCATAGCGAAAAAATAAAAACAAATTAAAAATTTAAGAAGAAAAAAATTATATACAATTTTTTGTTCCTAGATAAAGTTTAAATCATTGATTGGATTTGAATTTAACCACTATTGGATTTGAATAAAATATCAAATATTTGTATCAATGTTGTAAATGACAGTAAATAGTAAATATGGCTGTGTCGGTAGTCGGTAAAAAAAAAAGTAAATAGTAAATATGGCTGTGTCGGTAGTCGGTAAAATCAAAATATACTTTGCCATTTGTCAATTATGCAAAAAATGACAAATGGAAAAGTATATTAAATCAACTTAATGAAAAATGCAATTATTGATTAAATTAACTTAAATGTTAATTTAATAATTCGACATACCGACAATAAAATTTTTCATACAAAAAAAATGTTTAAAAATCAATAGTTTGCATTAAAATGACGTAAAAATGGCCTCAACATTCCCAAAACGGATGACTACAAACTCACACTCTCCCAAAATAATAATTGGTAAAATTAAACCATGTAACACTCAGTGAAAAAAATATTTATGTAGAAACTAAGATTTTTTATAAATATTCAACCTCGGCGAACAAACTGAGAAGGCTGATCAAACAGCCAAAATACATCGTCAAACGGATGACTACAAACTCACACTCTCCCAAAATAATAATTGGTAAAATTAAACCATGTTTAATTGAGAAGTGAAAAAAAAACAGTGAAAGTGAAAAAACTCAGTGAAAAAAATATTTATGTAGAAACTAAGATTTTTTATAAATATTCAACCTCTCGGCGAACAAATTGAGAAGGCTGATCAAACAGCCAAAATACATCGTAAGAGAAGTTGAGCAGAAATTTGGAATAAAAGTTTATTTTGAACTGTGAATTTCTTTAACTTTCCTTTCACCGGTCTTGTTGAATGTTAGTGTTTCTCACTCTTCCCCCTTCTCATTTTTTGAGCGGGAAGAGTGAGTAGAAGTTTAAAGCAGTAGCTGGACTGGAAAATTTTATCGGCCCTGGAAAACGGAAATAAATTGGCACTATAAATGTGAGTATATAAATATAGCATTTTTTGAGCGAGAAGAGTGGTTAGTTAGTTAATAGTTATTAGAGTAATAAAAGTATATATATAATGCATATAATATATTTAAACATTTTAATAAATTATCTCATATTTTAAAGCAGTAGCTGGACTGGAAAATTTTATCGGCCCTGGAAAACGGAAATAAATTGGCACCATAAATGTGAGTATATAAATATAGCATTTTTTGAGCGAGAAGAGTGGTGAGTTAGTTAATAGTTATTAGAGTAATAAAAGTATATATATAATGCATGTAATATATTTAAACATTTTAATAAATTATCTCATATTTTTTTTAATCCCAAGAGTATGTTGACATATTTTATGTATATTATTGAATATTTTCGTTTTCTAATTGCGATAATAAATGTTTTTCAATTGACATAAATTATTAAAGTCATTTACACTTTTTTATTTGATAAAAAAAAGCAAAAGTTTAAACTACAGGCTTTTTTAATTTATTAAAAATTGAGCCACGGAAATTTGTCGACTTTGATCTGTTTTAATTCATTTTTTAAAATTTCCTGATCCGAAAATTTTTGGTTGGGCGGCAACACTGAACATAGCTCCAGTACACTTGTACTTTGCACCTGATGGTCCTTTTCCTAAGCACAGAGTTCTATATACTACATATATTTTACTGCCAATTCCCGACTCTAGCCAATTCGAGAAGTGGCTGGGCACTTCTAGATTTGGCCAAGTCATTTGTCCAAAGCCCGAAATATACGAGAATTTACGAATTTGGCCGGCCAAATCCCGAAACAATCGTAAACCTTCAGGAATCAAGAATGGAAATCGTATTTCCCGAGAATTCCCGAAATAATCTTTTTATTTAATTTTCGTTGATCATCTATAATAATTGCTCTAACAGTAAATATTAATAAACAAAGTTAGAGAAGGTGGGTCAACCGTGGTTCAAGAACCCGGCGCTGTCTTTCAGACATTTCGAGACACTCCTGTATTTAAAAGGTGACGCAAAAAATGAGTAAATAAAATTTCCTAAATGGAGGTCATCAGAATTTCATGATTATTGCATCTCTTGCCCTGAACGGTCACTACGGTATCATTTTGGCTAGGTTTCTGTTGAATTTCGGATTTTCTCAAAATTTAAACAATGTAATTAATGCAAATTTTTTTAAACCAAAATTTATAGTACACAATGAGTTTTTATATCACAATGTATTGTGATGTATTAATATACATCACAATCGTTAGCCGCAAACATACTGATCGAATGTGGAGGTAGTATCGGCCATCACTTTATGGAAATGATTCGTCGTGAAGAACAGAAGCAGTTTGTGCTTATACAGAGAAATATTTATTTTCACAACCCAGGATTTGACTACAATGCCATATTATGGTAAGCTTACCTTAATATGGCATACATTTCCTTATCATTCATCTTTATTCCTTCATTTAGGCTACTATCTTACATTTCCTTAGTTAGTTCACCTAAAGATGACTTTGTAGTCAAACCCTGGGTGTGAAAATAAATATTTTTCTGTGTAAATACAAACTGTTTTCTGTTCTCAATGATCAAATGTGCTCGATTTACAAGAGCTAAACTTAGTTAGTCATGTGTTATCTAATTCTGATGTCGCGCGTGTATTTTTAGTGGCATGTAATATTGTAATACAATGTAACTTTAGGCAGCGATATCTAAAGTTATATTGAAAAATATCCAACAGATAATATTGTGAGTAGTACGTTTATTTCCCATTGTGAGTATTACTGGGTTCTAGGAACCGATTTCCCGACCAACTTTTCTCAGGATTTGGGAAAGGGAAAACGAAAAAAATTCCCGAGAATGGGCGGGAAGGAATTCCCGCCCGGAAACACTAGTTGTAAGAATGGCTATATTCAGCAGACTCAACTTTTCTGCTGAATGCATCTTCAAGGTAGCGCTACTATCGAACTTGTTGAGTGAGTGACGTCATGTTTGGTAGCGGATTTCATTTACGCTACTATCCAACATGTTGAATTATTTCAAAATGGCTGCGTCCCTGGATGTTATTAATCCAAAGGAACAAATGATAATATATAAAGTATATGTATTTAATGGTGTTTACAACGGACTCCATTTTCTTTTAGTAATCGTGCCGTACAACAGATACACCAACTGCTACCGCTACAACTCATCTGCTCACTTAGAACCGTTGAGTCTGCTGAACTTAGTCAATATTGTAAAGTGGGTGCTGGTGCACATTGGATAATTATGCGCATCAAAGTTTCTTGCATTCTCAGTTGCTTTTATGATTTTATCAAGTTCAGTTTTTAACTCATGATTATCATACTCTAAGCAAATAAAAATTTCTGCGATATATATACTTATTATTGTGAATACTAGACTAGAAAAACGGAAAATGCGAGTTTTTATGACTTTAGAATTGAACTTAATCTTGAAAACTTTTCTGCTCTATATAATCAATTTTACGAAATCATTTTATTTATATGTTTTCATAAATATATAAAATAAAAAAGACCCATTACTTCTATGATTAAAAGCAATTTGCGTTTCAGCTCTAAAGTGGGATAATTAGGTATAATTCCCATCTATACTGTGAGCATAATTAC
Organism: Olivierus martensii; assembly: GCA_000484575.1. Lineage (NCBI taxonomy): Eukaryota > Metazoa > Arthropoda > Arachnida > Scorpiones > Buthidae > Olivierus > Olivierus martensii. The sequence goes on along the minus strand of AYEL01073111.1, from coordinate 1,051 downwards.
CTCACAGAATGGAGAATTATATGCATTTGACTTTCTCTGTTTTTTTATTATTTATTTATTTATAACTTTGAAGGATTTTGGTTCTTTGACAATTGTTGCTGAAAGGTCTTTTATTCCGTGAAAGCTAAAGCTTGAGAGTTCATGTGCAATTAATAACTAATGTTCTAAATCCTATGGTTTGATTAAAATAACGGAAAAATGCTTTCTTATTATAATTTAAAATGTATATCTTTACCCAAGGCATTGAGGCATATCTATATTGTTTACAAGCCTCAACCGGCTCCATTAGGTCCGCCCAGTCCGCCACTGGTTTAAAGCTATTTCTAGTCTATAATTTTTCATGTACTGTATATTAAAAATTAGAATGTCCGAAATTTACATAAGAGTTCAATGATTTTGAAATTTCGAAATTTACATGATTTTAAAAAAATATTCAAATAGTATTTTTTAGGTTTTGTATTTAAACCAAAACAGTACGCACAAACATAATTTATTTATTAAATCTTCACTATTTTTCAATCATGTTTAACTTGTTGAAGAATCAGCATTGTATTGAAATACATATTTAATGTAACCAAGTCTCAAATAATATTTTAAGAGTCTCTAATTTTTCAAAGTGGAAAAATTTTCAGGCTCACTTTCACACACTATTTCAATAAGATTATAATAGAAATAAAGCATTTCGCCTCTGGAATAATTATTATATTATTATTATTTTAAAAAATATTAATTTTTTAGGTCAGACCAGAATAGAGATTTAATATCAAGCTTATTTTAAATGGATGTATCGTTAAAATATATATACATATTTTTATCATAAAGATAAGTATTTGATTAAAAGTATTTTATCATCCAAATTTGAATGAAAATATAAACCGATAATTTCATTCAAATTATACTATATAAAACTATTATTTGTATTTTGAATCTAATTCTTTTGTCATAATTGATTAAATGTTAATAATAGAAGAATTGTAAAATAAAAATTATTCTGAATTAGAAAAAATTATGCTAAAAAAAATGTTTCATGTTAAAAAAAAAAATTTTTTGC
>AYEL01073109.1:0-40140 GCA_000484575.1 Olivierus martensii | reverse complement strand
TTTATGTATTATTATTCTTAATGTTGTAAAGCTTGTTAATTTTATTTTATTTTTAATGTTTATTTAATTAATATTTTATTTTAACATTCTAACATTTGTATATTTAAACTTTAAATTTGTTCTGTTTTGGCATTCTTATGTTCGACAATCTATATATGTAAAGTATAGCTGATGAGGACTTAATAAAGTCGAAAGTGCTACTAAATTTTGTGTGTAAATTTTTCCACTTTTAATCAGTGCTAGAATGAACAGTATTATAATTAAATCAAGTGGAAAGTTCTTTTTTAAAGTTAAATAATAGAGTGCATAATAAAATAAAAATAGGACAGGTCAAAGTTAACTTCCTCACATATGTTCAAAATATATAAACAAGAAAATGTAATATTGTGAATATTACATTTTCTTGTTTAGTTCCCAAAGTAGAAATTCAGCTGGCATTTAGTGAATATTTTCCATATTGTTAAATTTACATTTTGCTTGTTAACATATTGATGACTGGCTTATGATCTTCAACTACACTGTTCTTGGCTATTTTTACATGACTGCCAAAATTTTTCTTAAATTTCACTTATTTGCTGAAATTTGAATCTGATGAAATTTGAAATTTTAATATTTCTTCAATTTCTCAATCATCTTATTTAATTTATGAATCAATTAAAAAGTATTCAAAATTTGCTTCTTGATTTAAATATTTTTTCCCTTCATTTTTTTTATAGATTTCATTAATATTATTACATACTAATGAAATCTAAAATATATACATACATTTCTTATACATATATACAATTCATTCTTAATTTTTTGCAGCATACTGCCAAAGATTTGGTGGCACATTAGTGTGCTGAGGAACAGTGGTTGAGAATCACTGATCTAAACCAACAGGCCGACTTGTACTGTCACTGCAGGAAGATATTGACAAATGCTGCTCAATTTTGTTATTCCACAACTCCAACAATGTGGATGTCTTGACACAACCATGCTGATGCAGGATGGAGCACCACTCTCATAGGATTGATAGTGCAGCAAGTCCTGCAGCAGCATTTCACCAAAGACCAAATAATTAGTCAAGCATTCACTATAAAGTGGTAGCCCATTTGCCTGATCTCACTCTATGTGACTTTTTGTTGTGGAGGTATTTAAAAAACTTGGTTTACCAAGGAAAAGTAGACAATTTAGCAACTTTAAAAGACTGAATAATGTCATTCAGTCTTTTAAAGTTGAATAAAATAATCTGACTAAATATATATCATTCAGTAGAAAACGTTTTATTTTACAATTTTATAAAAGATTATTGAAACATATCTCTATTTTTTCTTCAGATTAATTAGTTAAAAATTCTAGTTTAATTATTAATTAATAAATGGTGCCACTCATTGATTTAATAAAATAATAAATACAATATAAAATAAAAATAAAATAAAATATAATAATTACCTTGGATCACGAACTTCTTCCCTACTACAGTGATACCTCGGATCACGAACGTCTCGGTTCACAAACAAATCACGAACACCATTTGCGAACAAATTTTGCTTCGCTTTACGAACGATGCTTTTTTTTTTATATTTTATTACAAAGAATACAGTGATACCTCGGATCACGAGCTCACGGTCTACGAACACCATTTGTGAACAAATTTTGCTTCGCTTTACGAACGATGCTTCGGTTCATGAACACACACGCACAGAATGCATGGAGCGCACGTGACTCGCAGTTCACAAAACCCTGCTCATCCTCGCCCCAGCAACAATCCAGTTCTCATATGGGTACAATAAAGTTCCAACAAGTGTTGATATTTTAGTTTTTCTTTATTTAAACCTTGCTCACAGCCTCGCCCCAGAAGCAATCCAGTTAGCCCAGCTCATGGTACAGTAAAGTTCCAACAAGTATTGATATTTTAGTTTTTTTCTTTACTTAATTTAAATTTATCCCTTATTATGGCTCCCAAAAAAGTTAAAAGTGTTAGTGGAATTTATCCCTTATTATGGCTCCCAAAAAAGTTAAAAGTATTAGTGATATCCCTTATTATGGCTCCCAAAAAAGTTAAAAGTGTTAGTGAAGATGGTGTTAAACATGTTTTCTTCTAATATTACTGTTATATTTATTTCGTTTATGTATTATTTCCACACATAAAGCCATAACATGCTAAAAATTTTTTCTAGGAAAAAAAAGTATTATTTGGATTTACATTAATTGCAATGGGAAAAATTGATTCGGATTACAAACTTTTCGGATCACGAACAGGGTCAAGGAACGGATTGTGTTCGTGAACCGAGGTATCACTGTATTTATAAATATAAAATTAATTTTTTAAACTAAAGATTTGTTATTAATTTATATATTTAATCTTTTAGAAAAATTTAATATATCAATTTATAATATTTTATATTTTTATTACATAGGTGCTTATTTAGATACAAATGCATTTTTATCACCTCGCTGGGGAGGATTTTTAATATATAATTTACCTCCATTAAAAGAAAATGCTACTTTACCGAGAAGAATAGATATTGATATGAAAAAAGTAATGGAAGTATTTTTATCACAATTACGATCATTACTTGGAATTCCTAATCCTGTAAGTTGCATAATACTTAATTTTTTGTCAATAATTTTTAAAAATATTAGCCGATTTTCTTCATTCATACCTTATTTTATTGATAAGACTTGCCGCTATCAGAAAATATCAAACATTTCATTGAATTATTAAGATTTCATATAAAAAAATTATGTTTTCTTTAATCTCATATAATGAACAAAAAATTGTGAAAGAAATAAAATTCAAAAAGATTTGTTACATCATTAGAATCACAATAAAAAATGTAATAAATTGCGAAATTTTCAAAAAATTTTGATGAAAATTAAGCGAGATTTTGCAGTTTTCATTTTTTTGTTTTTTGCATATTAATGAGGCTTAATTAAAAAAATAGCTGACATTGAAAGGGTTAAAGTAAAACACCTTAAATTGAGGTCTGAATTAACATATAGAGTGATCATAATTAGAGAGATGTTTAGAGCCCAATGGCAAAGAATCTGTTGGGCCAAACTCAGCCAAATTTGGGTAAACATACTTTCCAGACTATGGGAATTCGATTTTGATTTTGATAAAGAAAATAAATAATTCCAAAATGTACCACCAGAAGAGAAAATCCCGCTTTATGCAGAATTAAGATGTAATAAAAAAAACAAAAGGTCACATTTGATAATACTTTTTATTCTGACTCAATTACAAATACAGTTTAATATGTTGCCCATGCAATTTTCCAAAAACTGCATTTTATGAACTACATTTTCCACTAAAGAATGCAGCAAATCTCCACAGATTTGTCTCACATGAAGCATTATTCAGTCTTTTAAAGTTGCTAAATTGTCCACTTTTTCTTGGTAAACCAAATTTTTTAAATACCTTCACAACAAAAAGTCACATAGAGTGAGATCAGGCAAATGGGCTACCACTTTATAGTGAATGCTTGAATAATTTTGTGGACTTTGGTGAAATGCTGCTGCAGGACTTGTTGCACTGTCAATCCTATGAGAGTGGTGCTCCATCCTGCATAAGCATGGTTGTGTCAAGACATCCACATTGTTGGAGTTGTGGAATAACAAAATTGAGCAGCATTTGTCAATATCTTCCTGCAGTGACAGTACAAGTCGGCCTGTTGGTTTAGATCAGTGATTCTCAACCATTGTTCCTCAGTACACTAGTGTGCCACCAAACTTTTGACAGTATGCTGCAAAAAATTAAGAATGAATTGTATGTATGTATGTAATTGTATGAATATATATATATTCATAGTGGAACGTGTTTGGCTGAATACAATCGAACCACTGTACCGATTCCTATATATACGTTTATTGTTAGAAAAATCTAGTCTTCGAATTTCTGCAACAGGCAAAATTTTTTTTTGTTATCCGAAATTAAAACTTAAGGAATACAAACTAAATTAAAATTATAGTTTCTCTAAAAAGACAAAATCCACAGATGGCGCTATAACTTAATAAGGGTCGCCATTTAATGATCCCATGTATGTGCAAGGTATACGAGTATGTCTGTAATCTGAATGTAATAAATAAGAATAAATATAATAATCTGTTAATAAAAATTCGTTGCTAAATCTAAATTATTATTTAAAATTTTTAGGTGTGCTGAAAATTTTAAAATATTAAAATGTGTTCCTCAACAGAAAAAAGGTTGAGAATAATTTTAAAATATTAAAATGTGTTCCTCAACAGAAAAAGGTTGAGAACCATTGGTTTAGATTCTTCAAAAAAAGTACGGACCAATTATTCTATCTTCATTCTTCCAAACCAATGAGTAGTGCCTTCTCTCTTTATTTCCAACAATTATGAACAAGCCAATAAAACCACATCACACTGTGACTTTCAGTGGATGCAAGGGAATCTGCTCAAATGTGTAAGAGTTCTTAACAGCGTTGCAGAGTCGGAGTCAGAGTTGGGGAGTCGGAGGTTTTTGGGTGGAATCGGAGTCAGATTTTAAAACTGCCCGGAGTCCGGAGTCGGATTTTTAAACTGTCAGGAGTCGGAGTCGGAAAAAAACAAACGACTCCCGACTCTTGGCCAAGAAAAACATTCCAACCTTGCCACAGTCTGCATACAGCCCAGACCTGTCTCCATGTGACTTTTTTCTGTTACCCTGGCTTAAGAGGGTCATGAAAGGACGCTATGACAAGGTAACTTCAAAGCATCTCGGAGAAGGAGTTTCTGGGGGCATATGAGTAATGGAAAGAACATTAGCAGCACTGTGTGACTTCACAAGGGTCCTACTTTGAAGATTTTTAAATGTAAATGATGTTGTCTGTAATAAATTGTATTTGCCAGTATCAACCCAATTACTTTCAGGACAAACCGTATTTTCCTCACTCCGTTTGATCAGAGCTGATCAGAGAACTGCAATGACAGATGAACTTACTGAGGCTATTTTGTTTATTAGAAATAATACTTAAATTTAATTTTGGTATTTGCCTATTTGGTATGTAATTAAAATTTAAAATTCTAAAAAGGAAGTTTTTAATTTTTAATCCAGTGTTAATCTTATTTTAATAGGCATTTATAGTAGTTAGAACTTGGAATAGCTAGTTAGAAATTATGTTTAAAGTAATTTTGGCATGATAATGCTTCTCAGGAGAGAGATTTTTTTTTTATTCAAATTTCAACAGCAATAAAACAAATTTTTTTATTATTATTATTCAAATTTCAATCGCAATAAAATAAATCATATAAAATTTTAAGGACATGCATTTCTCTTTTCAGTGTATTAAAGTTGCTAATTGTTATATCAGTTGTTGTTAACATGTTCTCTTTTTTCAGTGCATTAAAGTTGTAATTGTTATCTCAGTTGTTGATTTTGTAAATTGTAACAACTTATACACAGCACAAGTTTTGGATAATCTCTCTTAAAAACTGTAAGAAAGTATGGGCCTTTCTAGTATCTATAGCCAAAGTGCTATAAAATTAATATAAAGTAGTCAGAAGAATCACTTGCAATAATAAAATACATTTACAATATTAACTTTAACTATGCAGGTGTCGGAGTCGGACCTTGCAAATTTTAGGGAATCTGAGTTGGAGTCGGATTTTTTTTAAAGGTGGAGTCCGAGTCGGATCATTTGTTATCCAACTGCAACCCTGCATTTCAAGCTGCCAGGATATATTTAGAAGATAGCCATGCTTAGATATCATGCTTATTCCATGTCATATTGAGAATGTGCTCCAGAAAGCATGAGTGATAACCCTCATTATCCAAAACTATTATGCTACATGGCTTTAGCAATTCATTTGTTATCTCAGTAAACCATATATCAAAATAGGAAGCATCCATTTCCTGGTGGTAATTATTCTTTTTCTTTTTTCCATGAAATATTCATCCTGCCTCTTTAACAAATCCATCTTCATTTCCAATGTCTAATATAATAAGACGTTCTCCTAATCACTTGGGTTTTTTAATCCTGTTGATAAATCTTTGTTGAAAATATCCTTATAGTTTACAACAGTGCTATATTGCCAAGATTGAGAGAGATTGTCCTTGATTAGACCAAGTTTCATCAAGATAATAAATTGTTCTTTCTTCTTCTCTGAAATGTTTCATTTTTTTGAAAATAATTGACTCTCTGCTATAATCTCTCTCTTTCAAGAAATATGCTGCTTCTTTCATGTTCTTTTTTTAACAAAAACCTTCCTTTTTCAAAATCCAATACATTGTTGCTCATGAGAAATCATTATCATTATGAAGTACTGGTGTGATAATGTCAATGTTAGGTTTCTGATTTAGGAAAAAGAAAGAATGCACCTTACTTCTGATAGCTAATATAGTAAAGTCGTTGATTTTGCTTTGTCTTCTGCCATTTTCACTCCATTTTCTTTTCTTGCTAGGGGTTTGAAGATTGCCTGATTTAAATTCATATTTAATATGATAAATACTCAAAACCAAAACACCAGTCATTGTAGCAATTTCTTCTATAATATCTTCAATTAATGTTTTTTTTTTTCCTGTTTCTGTAATTTTCCATATATATGAAGGACAGTTCTTTTTTTTGCAATCCAGAAAACACTTTACCTTTTTGATATTTTCTTTTAAATAACTGTCAGAGACAAAAAATCAGTAACTGCATTAACATTTGATAAATTTTCCATTGTTTAAAACACACTTCTTCATACATTAAATTTCATCATATGATTACAAAGCACATTTTTATATCATTTCAATAATTTGATATTTTATTTCCCAAAACAATAAATTATAAGATAATACAGTAAGAACCTGTTTAACATGGGGGGTTACATTCCAAAAAACCAAGTGCTAAACAAGGTCATGTTAACACGTAAATAATGGGAATAAGTAAAACATTTTATTTGACAGGTGGAGTCGGAGTCGGATCATTTACTATCCGACTCTGCAACCCTGGTTCTTAATAGTTCAAATCTGACAATTGTGTATATTGACACAGCTATTGTGATAAAATTGGGCCTCATCGCTCCATAAGATGTCCCAAGGCCATGCATCATCCACTTCCATCTGAGCTAGGAACAGATATGAGAAAAATGCAAGTTAGTTTCCATATCATTTGGAAGCAGTTATTGAACTTGGGTCATCTTGTAAAGGAAAAAATTGAGCACTGTGCAAGCTTTTCCACACAGTTGAATACAGCATATCCAGTTGCATGGATATTGCCTGAGCACTGCTACATCAGTGTGCAGCATCCATAACTTCCATTATGGCAGTGCAACATGCTATAATGGAAACAAAGAACTTGAATATTTGCAACATGTTCAAGTTCTTTGTTTGATATCAGTTTGTGTCCTTGTACTGGTTGCACTTGTAAAGATTCAATTTTTTGAAGTGTGAGTTAATTTTTTGCAAATTGGTAATAGTTTTGAGACCTTTCTGTAAGCCCTTCACCATCCAGAATAACACAAGTGCAACAGAAGCATTATCATTATTTTAATAATAAAGCTTTATGAGCAAACCATGATCATGTAAACAAAGCATTGTGTAAAATAACAACCACATCAATGTCTAGTAGGTTGTATCAGACCCATACCACTCCTGTACAGGCTTATATCCATAAATCTGATGTCATCAGTTGATTGAAATTTGCATATTAACTCTGTGTACAATGGCATTTTCCCTTGATGGCACATTTTGGAGCTATTTATTTTCTTTATCAAAATCAAATTCCCATAGTCTTGAAAGTATATGCACCAAATTTTGCTGAGTTTGGCCCAACAGATTCTTGGTTATTTGCTCTAAACATCTTCTTTTTAATTATGGCCACCCTGTATTTTATGCATAGAAAATGTACATAATATTTTGATTTTAATGAAACAATTTTGAAGATATACAATATAGCATTTGTTATTTATAACAAAAAATCTGAAATTGAATATTTAACAGAAGAAATTTTTGATTGAATTAGGGTAAAGAAAAAATAACATTGCAAGTAAACATTTGCAAATTATATTTACAAATTTGTAAACAAATCAAACAAAATATAAATAAATAAAACCAAGATAAAGCATTTACAATATTTTCAGATGATAAAAAAATTTTCAAAAATTAAAAAGGAGACAAATATATTAAAGGTGATCTGAGAAATATGATTTTTATGTCCCACTATGCAATAATCATAGAGATATCTCAGTAAGCAGTTATTAATATGTTTTAATATTTATTGAAATGTGTTTTTCTAAATCTGATCAGCCACTAAATATTCTGTATAAATAAAAGAAACCATAGATTTCTCTACATGATCACTTCAACTATATTTTCTTCTGACATCAAAAGCATCTCATTGCCACACTTTTGAATGGTTTTTATATTTATATTAAACCCTAGGTTTATATTTTCAGTAATTTTGTTTAATTGTCTTTAGTCATGGAATTTTCATTACATAATAATCATTTTATTATAAAATTTTGTTATTTTTTTACTATTAGGGCATATATTGAAGTTGAAGCTTAAAAGATATATACAGTGAATTCATGATGAATCGAATTCCTAGGGACTGACAAAAAACTTTGACTTAGCACAAGTTTGACTCATCAAATATTTTTTAGTAGTACTGAATACTGGATATTATCACTCATATAAAGTAGTGGAAATATCTAGTATTATATTTCTGCCAATTTATATGAGTGAAATCTTGGATTTAATCCTATAGTCTTGGAATATTACCCAAAAAACTCCTATGAACTCGTATACAAAAACATTAGATAGCGTCCAATATTAGATTACAGCATCACATGCAGATTTTGTCTTTTCAGAGGAACTACAATTTTAATTTAATTTCTAGTCATTAATTATTTATTACTACTACATTTACTATGCTAGGTATAATGTATTTTAAATATAAAAAGAACATTACTTATTATGCCTAATTATTGTGATACATTCTCAAAAAATCTGGTTATTTTTGTCTGTTTAATGATTTCCTAACTGACAAAAGACAGAAAAATTATAATCATTTGCAGATACACAGAGTTTCATCCATGTTGTCTGTACTTTCAAGATATCACTGCATAATTGCAATAGCTGCAAAAGCTTCTTGATTACTTGGAGGGGGGAATATAATCTGTTTCATCTTCATCAGAATTATTATCCTGCTCTTCCCCTCTGATTGTTTTGACTATATCAGCATCAGAAAATTCTTCACATATGTCAACATTTTCATCAATTATCACAATTATTTTTATTTAGTCTGTGTTCACTTTTACCATAGTTTTTTACTGGAATTTGTATATTACTCCATTATATAGACACTGGTTTATCGCAACAATAATATGACTAATACCAAGGAACCATTTCTTCTTTAGTTATTTTTATTTCCAATTTAAAAATTTTAAAATACACGGTGAAAGCATGGTTATAATAGAAGATGCATTTCGGCTTCTTAAGCCTCTAAATGTAATAAAATATAATGTAATAAGCAAGTTTTCAACGAAATGCCTCCGTTTTCTTTTAAATATGAAATCCGAAAAGCATGCTGGGTAATTTGTTCTCCTACCGGCAATTTATCAGGAATGATAAAAACAGTAAAAATGAAAAAAAAATTGCATAATTTCGTAAAGGTAGGTCATAGGTAAACGGAAATAGTTGCATTCGATTCGAAATGTAAAACCACATCTAAATTCATTAGAATTTCAAAATTATTTACTAAAATTACTTGAAAAATTTGACTGATAGGCCCCAACTTTGGGGCCCTGCATCTCGATAATGGGGCCTCAGCGATAAATAATAATTACATTTTTGGACTCAGCACCTCCAAATAAGGGGGTGCACTATAAAGAAGGGCAAATTTTCAACTCCGAAAATATGATACCCAGAATTCGCAGGTTGCGCTGTATCGTAATAATAGATGCCATTTTACGATTCCCTCTTGGTTGTCGTTATATATGGTATTATTAGATTAAATCACATGATTATATTTCTGATCATTTATATGATCGGGTAATTTCTAGTGTTTATAATTTGAGGAGTGCCTGTATTATTCTTGAAACTATTATGATTTTTTATTTTTTTTGAGCTTGAATTCAAACTGATTGATCATTTTCATGTGATTCCTATGAAAATTATTTGAAATTTTTATTTAATTTTCTGGATAAGAACAAATTTTTAAAAAGACAGTCAATTCTTATGTCACTTTGTGATGATTACTGTTATTTTAATTAAAAATAATTGGTAAAGAAATAAAAAAAGAAAGGAAGAAAGGAGAATTTGATCAGTTAAATCAATCTACTGGATTATTGTTAATTAGATTAATAAAAACTGATAGAAAATTCATATTTACCCAATCTGTACAAATGGAACTTTGAATAATCTTAATCTTATCATCTTTAATCTGTTAAAAAAAAGTTAAAAAATATTAATTGTCTTGATAGTTTAAAGCATTTTTAACTTTCTTAAAAATAAAAAAAATTTAAATAGAAATTAAAAATTTTACTGATAAATTTGATTAACAGGAATTTTTTAGATAATTTGTTATTCTTTAATTCATTTATAAAAATCAGATTTAAAAAGATTTAAAATTCTTTTTAATCTGATTTAAAAGCTTCTGGGCTAATACTTCTGGAACAGAGAAATTATCATTGTTAGTTATAGGAAAATATAAAAATCCTCGCCGTTTCAAAAATGTTAAATCTTTGCCAGTGTTAGTATAAATCAAACAATAAAGCATGGATGATCTTAACATTGTTCAAGGAATACATAAGGAAATTAGATTTGATGTTTTATGTAAAGAAGGGCAAAGTGTTGATTTTCATCAATAATTGTACTGCTCACTGTGAACTTTCAAACTCAAAATCAATTAAGTTAGCATTTCTTCCTGCCAACACAACAGCTAAACTGCAACCAGCTGACCAAGGAATCATTAAATGTTTAAAGCATTCCTATAGAAAGCAATCAGTAAGGAAGGCTATTGATGATACAGATAATATAAACTACAAATAATGATATAAACTACAAATGTGATATTTTGGATGCAATCCAACTGATTTCTAGTGCTTGGAACAATGTTGTGAAGAAAACTGCATTTTAAGCATTGTGGTTTCTTCATAAGTGAAAATGTCAGTGAGGACATTGAAGATTCCAATATCTGTACTGAGCAAAGGAATATTAATGATGGCAGTAGTTTTCAGGAGTTTCTAGACATTGATGAAAATCATAGTTTTTTACTGGAATTTATTAAGTTTATCCTTGTCATTTCTCAACAAATTAAATAACGTATTTCTTCTATATAAGCTATTCTACAACCCGTAGCTTTCTCCAATTTCTTCTTAAATTTTAAGATAATATCGTTAATTTCTATGCTATAAGTTGGTCTATCATCCGTGGTTTGCAAAGATGGGCTTTTTGCCATTAACTGTTTAACATTATTGTACTATTATTTAGCTTTGCTACTGTACTATTATTTAGAAAAAATTTTAAATAGAAGGGGAGGGTGTCTTCCAATTTGTTATGTCACAATTAGGGGAATCAAGCGTAGTGTGACAAAATATGACAAAGGGGAGGGAGGAGGGGTAAAAAAGTGTTCAAAATAGCATGACGTAGTTTATGGATGAACCCTTATTTAATTTCACTGGTAAGAACAGAACCCAACTTTAACATTAAGTCTCTGGGAATTGATTCTTGGTTTAAAAGTTCTTTATGAGCAATTTTCAGGTTTGAATTAATTTGTAAAATTGGGAACTATTTGTATAATTACAGTGACAATATGTTCTATGTGACATACCATGCTGTAATAATTATTTTAAATATTAACACTTATATCAATATTCTTTAAATACAAAAAAATTTTACATACCAATTTTTTACACTAAAAACATTTAATTTTCTTTATATAAGGCCATATAATAAAAATCCGTAGTGATCCTCCTTAGTAATAATACTTTCTTTTACTAAAATTTACATTTAATTAATTTTATAATTTACATATTATCACTTAATGTAACTTTACAAAATAATTTTAATTACCTTTTTTAATTTGTGTTTACACTAAAAACATTTAATTTTCTTTATATAAGGCCATATAATAAAAATCTGCAGTGATCCTCCTTAGTAATAATTCTTTCTTTTACTAAAATTTACATTTAATTAATTTTATAATTTACATATTATCACTTAATGTAACTTTACAAAATAATTTTAATTACCTTTTTTAATTTGTGAAAAACTTTCACTATCCTTACATTTCACAAATAATTTACTCATTTCAACATTATATTTGTTTATTCTATTTAGGCTCTTTTCCTTCGGGAGATTAAATTGCCTTCTTAAAAATTCGTTACAAATGATACCCTTCACACATTTTAACTGTTCTACTAATTTACATTTATCTTAGGCATTTACATCGCCCTCTAGAGGAAAAAGGTTATTCCACCAAATACCAGGAATTTTTAAACCGTTTTTACTATTTACTATTAAATTCTTATTTTTTATTCCTTCTTTTTTAATAAAATAAAATTCATAAAAAAATCTTTTCGTATGTTTTCTTTCCTGCTTTAAAATTTGTATACAATTTTTATTAATGCTGCAGTTATTTTCTAGACAATGTACTGATATTCCTGACTTCCCTGTTTTAGTTCTAATATATCTATTATGCTCATTTAACCTTGTTTATAATTGTCTTTTAGTTTCATCAATATATATATGTTTATCTATACATGTACATTCTAACTTATAAATTACATGATCCATACTCAGTATTGATTGTATTGTACGACCCAAATAAATTAAACTTTTAACAGTAAACTGTTAAAAGTTTAATTTGTTAAAGTTTTTTAAGTTGGAGCGATATTAATATTAAAGGAACTAAAAATATTTTTTACCATTACCTTTTTTAATTTGTGAAAAACTTTCACTATCCTTACGTTTCACAAATAATTTACTTATTTCAACATTATATTTTTTCTTTATTGTATTTAGGCTCTTTTCCTTCAGGAGATTAAATTGCCTCCTTAAAAATTCTTTACAAATGATACCTTTCACACATTTAAAAAATCTCTTTTATCTAAACCTCACTGTTCTACTAATTTACATTTATCTTAGGCATTTACATCGCCCTCTAGAGGAAAAAGGTTATTCCACCAAATACCAGGAATTTTTAAACCGTTTTTACTATTTACTATTAAATTCTTATTTTTTATTCCTTCTTTTTTAATAAAATAAAATTCATAAAAAAATCTTTTCGTATGTTTTCTTTCCTGCTTTAGAATTTGTATACAATTTTTATTAATGCTACAGTTATTTTCTAGACAATGTACTGATATTCCTGACTTCCCTGTTTTAGTTCTAATATATCTATTATGCTCATTTAACCTTGTTTATAATTGTCTTTTAGTTTCATCAATATATATATGTTTATCTATACATGTACATTCTAACTTATAAATTACATGATCCATACTCAGTATTGATTGTATTGTACGACCCAAATAAATTAAACTTTTAACAGTAAACTGTTAAAAGTTTAATTTGTTAAAGTTTTTTAAGTTGGAGCGATATTAATATTAAAGGAACTAAAAATATTTTTTACCTCATAAAATTTATTTTTTTCATACGGAACTGAAAAATAAATATTATTTTTTCTTTTTTTATTTAAATTTAAATTATTATTTACAAAATTACTATCTTTATAATTAATTTTTATATACAATTTTGTTCCCATTTTTTAATATTCTTTTAGGATAATCATTTAACATAAACATTTGATATATTATTTTTATTTCATCCTTTTGATGGACTTTTAAAGTTGTTCTATTATATGTTTTTTTAATTTCAGAAACAAATAAGTTTTTCTTTATATGTAAAGGTGTATTAGAATAAAAGTTCAACAACTTAAAATTATTTAATTTTTTCCAATATCTTTTTAATTGAAAACTGTTGTTTTTTCTAAATATCGTTATATCTAAATAATTTAAAGATCCATTTATTTCTTTTTCAATTGTAAAGCATAAACATTTATTGAATAAATTAGCATAATCTTTTATTTCTTCTAATGTTACTAAATTCCTATCAAAAACACACAATATATCGTCAACAAATTACTTACAAATTTCATACCTTTACATTTTAATAAATAATTATCCAATTCTGTTAATACTAATTCAGCTAATTTCGGACCTATAACGGAACCCATTATTACACCATCTTAACTTCCATTTACATCTATAAAATTACTATAAAAACAAAATTGTACTGCATTTATTAACCAATTATTTATATTATAATTTTTTAAAGTATTTATTATTAACTCTAACGGTATACTTGGGTATAAATAGTTTTTAGTGTAATAAATTTGTATGTAAAATTTTTTTTTTTATATTTAAATATGGCCTTATATAAAAAGAAAATTAAATGTTTTTAGTGTAAAAAATTGGTATGTAAAATTTTTTTTGTATTTAAATAATATTGATATAAGTGTTAATATTTAAAATAATTATTACAGCATGGTATATCACATAGAACTGAAGAGGGCTTAAGAAGCCGAAATGCATCTTCTATTATAACCATGCTTTCAACATGTATTTTAAAAATTTTTAAATTGGAAATAAAAATAACTAAAGAAGAAATGGTTCCTTGGTATTAGTCATATTATTGTTGCAATAAACCAGTGTCTATATAATGGAGTAATATACAAATTCCAGTAAAGAACTATGGTAAAAATGAACACTGCCTAAATAAAAATAATTGTGATAGATATGATTCTCTCCGAATAGCCATTTCTTGCAGCCTTCTTTTTTATCCAATCCAATTCTTCTTCTATATTTTTACTCATGGAGCAATGGGTTCTGATCCTCTGCAGTAGTGCTCTGAATGCTGCCATCTTATAGGACCATGGTTCTTTTGCATTTGCTTTTATAAAAAGTGGGACATGTGTGTCCTTTCTAAAGACGCTCAGATCATATTCACCAGCTATTATTTGTATTCTCAAATCAAGATAATTTATATGAGTCTCACTGTGTCTTTCTTTAAGTCACTGTGTTTTCCCATAGGAAGCCCGTTGGCAGGAGTGGTAGCAGATTGAATGTTAGACACAGAGAAGAACAAGTTTTACCATATATAAGTAATCGTGTTAAATTATATAATAGGTATGTCGATGACATACTTATTATTAGTAAAAAAGATAAATATTTACCGGACATTACCTGTAGATTGTCTGAACTGTCTTTAGGCTTAAAGCTTGTTAAAGAAAGACACAGTGAGACTCATATAAATTATCTTGATTTGAGAATACAAATAATAGCTGGTGAATATGATCTGAGCGTCTTTAGAAAGGACACACATGTCCCACTTTTTATAAAAGCAAATGCAAAAGAACCATGGTCCTATAAGATGGCAGCATTCAGAGCACTACTGCAGAGGATCAGAACCCATTGCTCCACAAATAAAAATATAGAAGAAGAATTGGATTGGATAAAAAAGCAGGCTGCAAGAAATGGCTACTCGGAGTGAATCATATCTAATTTATGGCAAAAGGTAAATAAGAGAAAGCTTGTGAAGAATGTGAATTTACAAACCACGGACGATATACCAATTTGCAAAGTCGCGAATTTGAACGAATGCAATTCTATTAATTATAACTACGTCTAACGGTCTAGTGACTCTGCAAATTTCAGAGTTTGGCCTGAGCTCAGGTCTTAAGCTAAGTTCTAACTTAAAACTTATTAATTACAAAACAGCTAACACAATGTAACGTCTAACTGACGAAACAAATTTGGAGATTGGAACTTATAACTAAAAGTGCCGATTAAGTGTTAGAAGTAAAATGAACAAACGATGTTAGCACTTACACTAAGAAACTGAATAAATTTTCGAACAAGTTAAATAACAAAAAAAGATAAATTTATTAAACTCAGAAACACTTACAAAAGTGTTTATTAAAGCTTTATTTAAATGAAATAAAGCACAATGAAATAAACAACAAAACTTATTTAATCCAATTCAAATATCAACAATCAATTATCCACAAAAGGAACCTTAAATATTACTTAAATTCTACTACCTCCACTTCCGATACAAACTTCAATTAATAGTCGATCCTTACAAGAAATTCAATTGTCACTTTCACCAATTCTACGTCTGGAAATTCAGCACCTCTTATCTTATAATAGAAGAAATACGTTATTTAATTTGTTGAGAAATGACAAGGATAAACTTAATCCTAACCACATCCCAGAAGTATATGAAATACCATTACTTGATAATGATACTAATCAAAATCTCAAATATATAGGTTACACTTGTAGGTCACTTAACAAGAGATTACCTGAACACATGAGAGATTTACAAAATAAAGCCGCTACAACAGCTCTAGCCCAAAAGGCCCTGGCAAATGACCTAGGTGAAATGGAATGATGCTAAAGTGATTCACAAAGAGCATGATATTAAAAATGGTAGAATAGCAGAATCGTTGACCATCTACAATAGGAGGAACGATTTAATTAAACCAATTAACAAGCTAGACCCAACCTCCATTAGTAATGCTTGGAAATGGTGTAGTGATAGGTTTTAATGGACACTGTTTATTTAGATTGAACTTTAGTTTAATTATTTTTGAAATAGAAAATTGTTAAATCAATATGAAGTGTTTATTATAATATTTATTGTACTAAATAATTTATTATTTTGTTTATGTTACCTATATATTATTTTATTTTTTAGTCTATAATCGTCGTTGCTATGACAACAAAAAAGAGTTTGGGTAATGTTATAATGTTAAGAATGTTTCTCTTGGCATTCTTTAGAGTAAGTTTTTTAAAATTATTGTAGAGTTAGTAGCTGAAGAGGATTTTTAAATAAATTGAAAGTACTTCTACACTTAGTCTTGTTTTTATTTTACTAATGAATGTGTTTCCTGCCACAGTGCTGATATTTTTGCTTCTGCATTAAATTGCATTGACCAATCATAGAATTAACTGATTTCATCACCATCATGTGTACAAGTGGTCATAAGTTGAGAAGTATTATATAGATGGTATTATAAAAGTTTATGGCTGAAAAATATAATTGGAGAAACAATAAAGTAATCTTTTAAGTTATATTGAAGTTATTCCAAAATTGGGGATGATGTTTGAAATGATGAAAATGAAGTCAAATTTTTCTCATAAATATAATGTTAAAATGGATTTGATTTGATTTGATTGGTTTCTTGGTAAAAAAATTTTGACCAAGAAAATCATATATACTTATTTTGTACTTATGATTTACAAAAAAAGAGTATGAAATTTGACAAATCAAAGGATAATTTAATGAAAAATTGGCATTTTCTCTTGAATTGTAGCTATGGTATGTGGATAATTGTTAAGGACTAATAATGAAAATTACAATGAACAAGTCCTTAATTTAAGTAAATTTGTCAAATTGGTCACATGGAAATGCTTCAGCTTTCCACTCTGAAGGATCTGGGTTCACTTATCAGATCTCACTCCTTGGAAAATTTTAGCCCATACATTCCTGTTCGCCATAATTCAACTGAACAATCCACAGAGATGAGCAGTTGTGTCAAGTCTTGTTTTGTCCTACCACTTAGTATTCTACTTGCAAGAAAAGTGGCACCATTTGTTAACAGAAAAAAGCTTAAGTAAATCATGTGCTGAATTATGCAAAATAAATTCTTCTCCTTAAAGCAAGCATGTATCATTTTCTTGCCTCATTGTTGTTCATTGTTTGTTCAAATCAAAATATTTGAGAATTTCCATATAATTTAATAAGTCCACTCCCTTTAATGAATTTTGAAATTGTCATGATCTGATCTATGATTTAGGTTAAATCAAATTCTTTATCATGCTTTGTTTCCATATTTCAGTAAAATCATTGAGTTTGAGATGCTCATTATTGGAATTAAGCATCTCAAAAACATTTTAAAATATGTTTCAAATCAAGTTTACTGTCCTATGGTGTTATGGCACATATGGCAACAAACATGATTTGGAAGGCAACAGGATAATTTTAGAATAGTATGTGAACCTTGAATAAGCTGTGAAGAAAAAAGCAAACTTTCTTCTAAATGTCCTTTATTGTTTGGTCAGCAGCTTTAGTCCATTAATCCACATTCCACAATAATCTTTACTGCATACTAGATAAAAGTAAAATTTAATAAGAAAAAGATATTGAAAACCTTCCAAAAATCCTTCAATATCTTTTTCTTATTAAATTTTATGCTATTTTCAATCCTACTGAATGCTAAAGAGTAAAACATTTCAATGCTCTTTATAAGCTACCGAATATCTGTGGTATGGTCTTCCTTTTTCATTTTTTAAGTTGCTTTTCATCTGTAAGTAATTAAATGGCAGGGATATTCTAGCATTCACTAGTCTGCCTAGACTAATTGTAATGGATTGGCTATGAGCTGAAGAATTGGTCCAGTAAGTCTGGCTAAATCCTTCTTAAAGAAATCTGGAGATATGGAACCTGGAATTGAACCTAAATTCTCCTGGATGAACTGTAACATAATATGATGTGATGGACTTGTTTTTTGCTCTAAATCAATGGAAGAGGATTTGGTTTTTTACCCAAAGGCCAAGCTCAAATCAAGATCCTAGCTTGATGGATGGAATTAGGTAATATTTGTGGATAAGGCAACTTATATGTAAATGAGATGAAAATTGTGCTCAGCTTACCAACCAATTTATTGATAACATGAAAGCAACATAATAGAATGTAGAAATTAATTTGCTTACTTTAATAAATTGGGTTTGGAACAACGATAAAAATATGGGATGACATAACAAAAGACAATGTAAATTCTGGGATTCTTTTACATAAGTTGCAAATACTTTTTAAATACTATTTTAAAATGTGAGTTTTATATTTTAACTGCATAGCATCAAAAAAGAAATCTATAATTAATTTGCAGTTCATATAACGTTAACTGAATTTAAAGAATGTCAAGTACAAAATATTATAATGAACTTTTTAGGAACTGAATATGTTCATTTTATGAAGGATAAATTTTTTTCTCTGATTTTAAATTTTAATTGATAAATTTCAGTATAAATTTTATTGATGTATAGGTTTCATCCCAAAATATATATAGGGCTTTATATATATATATATATGTATATTAATTAAAATATCCAAAGAAGAGCTTTCTGTTAATCATATATTTGTTTTAAGTTTATTATAGATAAACTTAATATTGATAGTACTCTAGAAGAATATTTGTCTGTTTAACTTAATATAATAAAATTATGTAATTGTTTTAAATTTTTTTTAGTCTAAAATAATTATAAACATATGAACATATTGATTCTGAAGTAAATTTAAAAGTGTTTATATTATTTTTATTTTACTTTGCAAAATATCAAATTTTATAATTTCATTTTAGCTAATTTAAAAATTATATAAGTTTAATAAAAATTTCTAAACTTTAATATATTTACATCAAGCTGGAAATATTTAAACAGTTTTATTATAATTTTTTTAAGTACAGTATATTTGTATACTTTTTATCTTTGAAAATTTATTATGAAACTTTGAATAAAATCATTAACTAAATATAAGGTATTTAATTAAAACTATTTGTTTTCATATATTATTTTAAAATAATTAAACAAATCATAATAATTAATAAAACTTAAAAATATTTTATTATTTTGAAATTTAGAAAACAACAGAAAAATAATTTTGATGTGATATCTGGTACGCGATATATTGAAAATGGTGGTGTGTCTGGCTGGGATTTGAAAAGGAAAATAATTAGGTAGGTGTTTAGATAATTAAAGGAACAATATAAATTTTGAATTGTAGTTTAAAAGTGTAATAAAGTAGAGTCCTGATTATCCAAGGTGTAATTGTGACAATCAGATGATAACTAACCTGAAGGTTTGGTAAATTATTATTAAATAAACTGAATTTGAATACATTAACATTTAAATGTAACTCTATTTTTAATTTAGATTTATTTATTGAATATAATGACATTTATTGTCATTATATATAATTTAAAAATGAATTGTTGTTCATCTCATATTCATTTTTTTATATTTGTAATAAAGCAATTGTAATTAAAATTGAATGCATTTTTATGTTTTATATAATTTAAAAAATTTTTTATTTTATTTACATGTATTTCAAAAATTAAAAAAAAAACAATATGAGATAAATGACAATTTACTTCATATAATGCTGAATTAATTAAATGATTAATTGAGATGTTACTGTACCTTTAATTGTTATATAATCAAGTATTATTATATATCACTGATTTATTAATTTTGTAATTTTCAAAATTACTTATTATTCAAGTTTAATATAATAGTGATGATCTTATGTATATCTGGAATGCTATGGTTGACTGATATTTAGTAATGCTTTCTAAGATTTTTATCTATTTCACAAAAATCTAATCTGTTTACCCTGTAGTTGCAAATAAATTTATTCTGTTTATTTCTTTTTTTAATAAAAAGATTTTATATTATAGCATGAACTATAAATGACTATTATGCTAGCCTTTTATAAATTTTTAATTAATTAATTAAAAAAAATACAATTAGCAATTAATGAATACAGAGTTATAAAATATAATATAAGTGTATTATTCTGAAGTTTACAAAAGTTTTTTAAGATGATAATTTCCTGTACTTAGAATCTATTATTTTATACCTGATAAATAAATTAATATTCATAAAATATAAATTAAATAAAATTTTATATGATTTGATGCATTTTACAATATTGGAATTTTGGTATTGCATTAGAAAAAATTTAGCAAAAATTGAAATTTCAATATAAATGGTGAAAGTCATCTCTGGAAGTCATGGTCTAAGTATCTCTGGAATAAGATTAGATAGTTTGCTCTATATTTTGTATGAGAAACTTGAGATATAATTTTAAACAAATTGTATACCAAACAAGTGTGGTCACTTTTTGTAATTGCTGAACCTATATGGCAATAATGTTAACAAAAAATATGTTAAAAAAAAAAAAAATAATGTTAAAACAATATCTATTAGTATTCGTTTTTTTATATTTTATCAAAAGTTAAATCATAATTAAGATGATAACATTTTAACACATTTTTACTTTAACATTTACTTTTTTACTTTTTTTTAAGATAGCATTTTTTAGTTTAGGAATATTTTTGACCATAGTTTATTTTCAGTTATAAAACAAGGCTTCTATGTACTTTTTAAAGTTTAGTATAAAAATAATTTAAATAATTATTTTAAAGTATATAAAATAAATAAAACTTATTTTGAACTTTAAAATAATTATAAGTTTATTTTAAAGTTTATTGAGATCAAATTATTTTAAAATTGAAACCTGATAATATGAACTATTAAAATTTTTACAAAATAAATAATGATGAATACAACAAAACAATAATATAATTTTTTTGATTAATCTTTCACTAATTATAATACTTTATTATTAAAATGCATAATTTAATTTATTTCAAATTATTATTCATAATTTTTTCTGTTTAAATTTTTTATTAATTTTAGTCGAGGAGCAAATTATTTAACACAAATATTATTGCGACCAGGTGCCTCAGATTTAACTGGCAGTTTCAGGTATAGTAATTATTTGATAGTTTTTATAATAGACATTTTTAAATAAATATGCTAAACAATATATTAGTAAAATAAATGAATTTGAAACAAACTTTATTAATTATGAATTAATATATCTTATATCACAATGTTATTTTGATAAATAAAAAATACATATGTTATTACATCGATCATAGAGGACATCCAAGTACACCCTTCCTCTTGGTAGGCTCGCAGTATATATAAATACATATATATATATATATATATAATTTGTATACTTAGAATTTACTTGTAGAAAAGAGATTACATTCTTTATGCCAAGTATTTAAACTAATCAGAAATTATAGAAATATTGCTTAATTATTCCTATGTATTGGCAGTTAGTGAAAAATAGTACTTTTACAATTTTTATAATAATTCAGAGAAAATAAAATTTTGAAACTCTGGTAACCAATTTTTTCATTCATTCATTTATTGAAATTTATTTATGCTCAAATTATATTTTTTATTTTATTTAATTTTATAAATGTAAAATATTTTAATTTTTTTGCACAAAGTGATGTAGTTAAATTGTTTGGATAAAATTTGATAATATGAAAAGTATGTAGATTCAATGACAAAACAATGGCATCTAAACAGATAGAAAAATAAACATTATTTCTTTGCTGATAAGACTATTCAATAAGTACCCACATTGAAAGAAAAAGTTAAACACTAAATATATAGATTATATTAAAATTGAAACATGTAAAAATCTTTAAAAATTCAAGAAAATGAATTAGAATAAACTACTTTTGGTATGTTTGCTATAGTTTTTATTAACTTCCTTCTAATAGCAAAACCACTGTAAAAATATTTCTTTTGTGAAAAATTTCATGACCATTTATTAAAAATGATCAACAACAAATATATTTTATTGTAAAATAAATAGTTTCTTAAAATAAATATTGGAAAATTAATATGCATTTCCATAATGACAAATTCTATCAAAAAAAAATAGCTGCTGAGATGCCTCTTATGAGCAAGAAACAAAAATATTTTCAAGTAGACCAATTAATTTGTAAAGAGAATTTAACAATTCTAAAGAGGAACAAAACATAGTTAACAAAAATATGAAATGAAAATTATAAATATAAATGACTCCTTGACATTTGGTGATATTTGATGATAAGATGTCTTTTATTGAATGGGAAAGAAAATATAAATGAAATGTGAAGAATGAAAACCAAATTTCTTTCTTTTTATGAATTATTTATTTTAGAGAATTTTATTTATTTAAATTTACAGATTTGAATTCTTTGTTTAAATTTTATAATAAATGATTAAAAAAATGCCTTGTTTATAATAAATTCAAACAAAAAAATCTAAACTTATAAACAAGTTTGGCTTTTTTGTATACATAATTTCATAATATAATAATAACTATTTTCTATCTAATATCTCAACAAAATGAAATTGAATTGGGAAAAAATTTCTCTTCAATGAATTATTGAATAAAGACTGCATTAAATTGTAGAGAAAGATGAACAATTAAACTATAAAATGAATTTTATTGTCTATATAAAAGAAATTATCTAACTAGGATTCTCCAACTCTTTTGATACAGATAGTCAGATATGGTGATAGCTTCAAATTGATCAATCAAGTTGGAGATGTTGAAAGAGAAATTGGGATTGAGCAGATTATAGAATCCAAAGTTTTCAAATGGAATTTCAGATATTTATAGTATTATCCATGGAAGAGATTTAAATGAAAATGGAAGGCTATACAGAACTTATATCTGAAAAGTAAATCTAATCAGAGTATTACTATAATTTCATAAAATTAATCTTGAAGACTTCTGAAGGAGTGTGAAACCCTAATACATTAAAATAAAGAACAATTATTATATTTTTGATGTAATTATTACTTAATAAAACAAAGTTTTCATTTTTAAATGTAAAAATGTTTTTTGATAAACTTAGGCAAATAAACAAATATACTAGCCAAAATCTAGCCCTTGAATTACAACGGAATAATTTAATGATTGGAAATAATTTGTACTAAAGTTTTTTTAAGTTCCCTTGATGCTTATATTGTAGTCTTAGGAAAATAATTAATTTGCTATGGTTTGTTTAAATATTACTTTAAGCATAAAACTATCAGTTAAAAAATCATCTATTAAAATAAAACAAGAATTAAGTGAAAAAGTAGGAAATTTTATAGTGCTGTCTGTTAATTAAATTCCAAAAAATGAAAATATTTTACAGTTGCCTTATTGATCATAAAATAACTATATGATGTTATATAATTAATACATATTTATTTCTAGAAAGCTATTAATAAAAAACTTTTAAACTTATTTGATTAACTTTTAGCTGTGGTTAATTTAGTTTTGAAGTGTGTAAGTCTACTAAAATCCTCCTTAAAATTAGATTAATGCAATTTTTATTCAAAAATAACTTCTCCAGGAATATCTTAATTTATTGGTACATTAAAATATTTAAATTTTTTATTATTTTGTATGTAAAACATCCTATTAAACTCCTACATTTGTGCTTCAGTTGATTTCAAGAATTTTTGGAAAGATAGTCAGATAGAGGAAGTAAAAAGAAAATCGTTTGCCGTTCGCGTTGTTTTGTGCTGATCATGTGTAGTTGTGAAGAATTTTGTGAACTTCAAAAATATTTTAGCGAATGGTCTAGTAACTGTTTATTGAAATGACGGGTATTTATTTCGCTGTCTGAAATTAATGTTTGAATGTATATGTGACATGATACTTTCGACATGGTCATTGTGTAAAGCACAATTCGTATACCACGTGGTACTTCCCCAATCCTGTTGTGAAAAACGTATTTAGGTAGAATTATAGATTGGTGCCATATTAATAAAAATAGTACCGATCGATAGTTCGCGATTAGTATAGAAAACTTTACCAAAGAACCATACTTCTATCGGTAATAATTACGTAGTTATAGCAGTCCAAAGTTTTTACCTTTCGTGACGTCACTTCCGGCCATGGCAGCTGCTCTCCCAAGTGTGTCTCGTCGCAATGGCCTTTGCGTATTTGCTAATGAATGTATGTAAGTTTTTTTTGGGGGGCGGGAGAGAGGTTGGCAATCAAAATTTTTTTTGGCTACTATATTTTTGAAATTATTTCGAGCACTGCATATAATCATTCATAGCATATTTTTTCTTATATAAGATTTTGAATAGTATTTATATTTATTTAATTTTCTGAAAATGCTGTCCAAGTTTTTTATTGAATTTATTATTATTATTATTAATTTATAGTACATCAATATATTTAATTTTCTGAAAATGCTGTCCAAGTTTTTTATTGAATTTATTATTATTATTATTATTAATTTATAGTACATCAATGTGGGCATGGAGTAACTCACATTGATTAACTTTACAGATACCTGCATATGAAAAAATAAAAAACAAAAAGAAAACTTTAATTTAAATTTACAAAAAGCAAAATAAATAACTTAATATAAAATGTGGTCTAAGATATAGTATTATTTTAAGAAAACTTTACAATTTTTTTGGATGATACTGTTAATAGAAACATAGAGTAAACAAATGTAAATCTGTAAAGTTAAAAATAAAGTTTTGGCACTTTAAAATTTTAATTGTTTTTTATGTGACACAATAGTTTTTAATGCTATCAAGTAAAAATAAATTCATTATTAATTTGCTGTACTTATCATTCAATCTATAGTATAAAAGATATGTTGAATAAGTTTTAGTTAATAACAGAAATCATTGCAACAAATTTGAAACTTTTAGCCATGATAAAAATATTTTAAAAAATTTATTTAAATATAATAAATTTATATTATTCCAGTTCAATAGATTTAAAATAAAACAGAAAATCAGAAGAAAAAGAAACTAAAAATTTTAACATGCCTCAAACCGACAACTGTCCCCATACAAAGCTGGCTTCTCACTGACTAGGCTAAACCTACATCATTGCGATGGCAACAAGACTGTTTAAGAACTATGATTAGACTTCATTAAACATTTTTATGGATGCATTCATTAGAACGAAACAAGTCTGCTAACTTCTTTTTTTTTTTTTTTTTGCCTAATTTTAAGAATTTTTTTTCTGGGGTCTGAGTAATTGCATCATGCCATGCCAATGGACTTTTTTAGTGATATTTAGCTACGCGCACAATTTTTTTTTGTCAGAATGAACGAGTTCAAGGTCGTGAAGTCACTTTGTCAATTGAAAGTTGTCATTGTTGCAGCTAACATCATGTACTTAAGATTTTTTTTTTTTTTGTTTTCTAAAAAGATTTCAAAATCAGCAATGATTACAAATGGGTAGATACAATGAAATTGCAAATAAATAGGAAATATTTTATTTAAAACATTAACATGATTGTTTATTTTTTATTATTTAGACATTTTTGATGTATTATAAAAATGCTAATTATCAGTTTTAATAATTGAAAGCTATGTAAAAATTAAATATTGCATAAATGATAATGTATAGTGATGGATCCAGAAAAAATAATAGGGGTACCATAATAGAAATAATTATATTGTTAATAATTTAAATGATCTGTTTATATTCTTCAAAAAATGATGAGGGACATATGCCTCAGTGCCCTACTACTCTGAATCTTCATATGTGCACACGCGTTTTAAATGATCTGTTTATATTCTTCAAAAAATGATGAGGGACATATGCCTCAGTGCCCTCCTACTCTGAATCTTCATATGTGCACACGCGTGTATGTATGTATGTATGTTGGGGGATAGAAACAGAGTGCCACATTTCTATGGATTAGGCATTTTATTTGCAAATTACCAGATAAATGCTTGTGTAGTGCATGAAAAAAACGTTCTTTTTCAAATGGAAAGGCTTGGCTGAAATGAAAAGTTAAATTATATACAAAAGTATAATAAATATATAATTTTTATCATTATTTAAAATGTTTTGCTACTATTACTATATAATTGTAATCTATCTGGCAGTCCTATTCCATTAATTGACCATGAACATTCATGTTTGTATTGTGTATAGGCTATAGCTAACAAAGAATCTAGACTAGATGATTTAAAAGTTAAAGTGCATGCAAAAACATAATTAATATTTAACAATTTATTATTATTCAAAATATCTACAGTCTAAGAAAATGGTAGATGTGGCAATTTGCTAAAACTGGTAGAAATTGTCAAAAATTAAATTTGTTTTAAATAAAATGAAAAAATTAAGTAGATGATAAGAAAAAAGAAAAAGTTTTCTTTAAAATTATTATTTTTTTCAGTTATGATGAAAATTTTATGAGAGGAAAATGAAATAGCAATTTTATATCAAGATCAGAGTCAGTGGATGCTACTAGCATGGGAGTCTCTTTAAAAAAAATGACTTGAGATTTGATCTTGCATTGTTCTGATGGAATGATTGTTGTAACTTTTATCCTTCAACTTTAGATGGGAGGGTCAGAATCATCTATTGTTTAACCTGCATCATAAAAGACTAAAATATGCTCTTTCTTCCATTAATGATCTGCTATACTTCTGGCAAGATCTTTTTTCTCATTCCTCATGCTTTTCTGTATTCATCTTGCTTCATCTTTTCAGAGTTAAACTATAGAAAACATTGCTAACTGTTTCACTAAAAGTAGTTTTTGTCCATGCAGCAACCAGAAAGGTAACTCTTTCTTTATTTTTAAATATCTCTGAAATGTCAGTCATAGAAAGTGATCTTGCTTCATCTTTTCAGAGTTAAACTATAGAAAACATTGCTAACTGTTTCACTAAAATTAGTTTTTGTCCATGCAGCAACCAGAAAGGTGTAACTCTTTCTTTATTTTTAAATATCTCTGAAATGTCAGTCACAGAAAGTGCAAATATGAAAAAAATTGCAAAAATTAAATAAAATTAGATTATTTAAAAATATATATATACCTTTCCATGTGGAAAAAATAAAACTGTCATATACTTTGCAAATAGATGCACAGAAAAAATTTTAACACAATTTCAATTTGGAAGAAAAAATAATATGTGATGTGCTTTATAGTTAGTTGAATAAATTGTCTGATCCATAGAAACATAAGTACTCTGTATATATACAGTATAACAAAATCTCTGCTACTGCTCCATGAATACAGTGGGTGATCGGTTAATGAAAAGTTCGGATAACGAACACTTTTTCAAAAGGTTTTTATGTTCGTTTAATGAACACTTCACAGAACAAACTGTGGGACCCGCGGACTGATGGAATGATAGGTCAGCCCGGGTGTATAGGTGCATGGTAAAGCTGTCGCTTAACATTCTGGAGGATCCGGAGGTCCCACTCCACCAATTTTTCAGGAGGGATCTGATCCCGGCCCATTGAAACCCATTGTTCCAGTTCATCGGGATCTGGGTCCGGACCATCGAAACCCATCCTTCATCTTCCGGTTGACCTCATCATGGGTGTTGGTCAGCCTGTGATGATGGCAGCTCTATAAGTGGCTATCATGGGTGTTGGTCAGCCTGTGATGATGGCGGCTCTATAAATGGCCGTCATGGGTGTTGGTCAGCCTGTGATGATGGCGGCTCTATAAGTGGCCGTTTCCAGATAAAAATATTCCATGAGGATATTTTGGCCTAATTAACCTAACAGAATGACAGGCTTAAGCCTTCCGCGTTGGTGGACTTATGGGTAAGAATGGAAGAACAGTAATTTTTTCCGATTAAAATGAACTCTGAGACAATGTAAAACAAATCAAAGATTTATTAAAGAAGATAATTGAGAGATTTTACAATTTTCTGGTCTTAGAATGGCACCCAATAAAAAAGGCTTGGAGGATCTCTACCACGACAATGCTATTAATCACTTCCGAAAAATCCTGAAAATCTCTACCACGACAATGCTATTAATCACTTCCAAAAAATCCTGAAGGGGAGAGAAAAGTTTCTACCATGACAATGCTATTAATCACTTCCGAAAAATCCTGAAGGAGAAAGAATAGCAATCGATATTGGACAGATTCTTTATCGGAAAATAAACATATAAATGCAAAATTATGTATGTATATATTATTATTATTACGTAAGTAAGAAATTATATAATTTTTTATTTATGTTTTTTTGGGTCTTACGAATTGATCAAATTCCCATAAAAACCTATGGTAAATCGATGATCAGTTAATGAACATTTCATTAAAACCTATGGTAAATCGATGATCGGTTAACGAACAATTCGGATAACGAATATTGTCTTGGTAAATCGATGATTGGTTAACGAACAATTCAGATAACGAACATTGTCTTAGAACGGATTATGTTCGTTAACCGATCACCCACTGTATTAGTAAATGACCTCAGGATTTATTTACTGATCTCAAGCAGTGGGATTGAAAACACTATAATTTACCATTTATAATAAGTAGATTTATAAACTTTCAGATTTTATAGTATATAAAATAATACTATAATGTCAGAAGTTATGAAGTAGAAACATTATTGGAAAAATTTACTTACTTACAGAAAAAATTTCAGATATTAAATTACCAAAAACTGTGATTTCAGTTTTTCATGTAACATATTTAAACTAGTAGAAACTTATTCTTATGAGTTACAAAAATGTTAATATCCTAATTTAATAAACTATCTAAAAGTTTTAAAATTTTTTCATATATGTATAATAATAATAATAATTGATTTTTTAGGCAAGGAAATTCAATTGAAACACAGAGCTCCTGTAATTGCAATTCAAATTGTAGATCATACTGGTTATCCATTACCTGATCCATTGGAAATTGAAAATCAGAGAGCTAAGGCACCTGATTACACTGGTAATCATAGGGTTCTTATTTGCTCAGAAGAACAATTTAAAGTAAGCATTTTAAAAAAATTTTAAATAGATTTTTGTCATAGAATATTCATATTTCAAAATAATAAAAAAGGCTGATAATTTATTAAAAGTCTTATTGATATATTACATTGACAAATTTTCACTAACATCAGCTTATTTATACAGTGGGAAAACAATTAACATTAAAACAATTGAGACAGAAAATGTTTTTTGAAAATTTTGTGTTAACCAAATTTCATACTAAGAGAAGAATTAAAGAAAAAGTTGACATCATTTTCCATGAGAATATAGTGATAGTTGATGATAAACTAGGCCGACTGGGTTGTTGCTGCAGGACCACTCTATAGAAAGTCAAACGAGGTCCGTGACGGTCATCCGGCTAGGAAATCCCGCGGATGTCTACTCAGGGCACCATTCCCTTTCGACAAGCCGCTGTTCACACCAACCCCCGCTCAAGCCAGACATAGTGTGGGGTAACTTCGCCAAGACACTACCAGACACTAGGAGCCACTTAGTTAGTCCCTGTCACAATGAAAGTATCGGCCCGGCTGCAAAACAGATACGAGCATAGTGACAACCGGTAAGCCCTCTCACCACGTCAAGGTGGGCCCCACTTCGAGAGGGATAGGACATCTATATCAGAACAAGTATGAGCAAAGTGTCATCAAGTCTTTTTCACCTTTCACTTGCCGAGAACATTTCGTACTGCCATCTGTGATGGCACTATGAACAGATCTCCTCCCCCGGACACTTGTTTAACAATTGCATTCGTCTCCAATACCCCTTCTTTCTGTGTTTTTGAAAACACTCACAATTCAATTCTATTTAAATATTTATGAAACATATACCTGTACATCATATATATTTGAAATAGGAATAAGATGTATTAATACATAAGATTAAAGGTTGTAGAAGTATGCCAATAGGACATCTAGGCTAATTTAGGCTCATTTATAACTGTGACTGTATGCCTAAAAAGGCAACATGGCCCTGCTCTGCCTAATGGCACTACAGGGATCTTTCTGCGAAATGGAACTCGGCTTTAATCATCGCCTGAGCTGTCGGTGGGGAAGGGAACCCCACCTCTGCGCATCTTCAGTAAGGGGACCACACTGGTCCAGCAGGCCTGCCGGGCTGGAGGTCCTCAAACCTCGGCCCCTTGCGCCCGGAGTTGCCGAAGCAACCGAAACTATAGCCGAGATAAGGCAGTACAGAGTACCGCTCACACAACTGAACAAACTTCCCACTGAATCTTTGATACAACGGCGGAAGGTCCTCTCAAAGGGAGGAATCACGAGTGTCACCCGAACCACGAATGATCGTGGACGGAGCAAGACGGTTCATTAGATCATCTAGTGACCGTGCAAGCAACTCAAACATCACCTAGGTCTTAAACAAGTATCGCTCCTAGTGGAGGGGTGCGCACTCGAAGCGCAGACCACCCCTCAAAGTCGCAAGCGACCAGGAAAGGGCACTATGAACAGTTCTCCTCCCCCGGACACTTGTTTAAGAATTGCATTCGTCTCCAATACCCCTTCCATCGATAGTGTTGGCAGAATCGAACTAAACGACGGTTGTGTTTGCCTGAACTGATTGGAGGCATCTTGTTTTAATGAGATGATTATCTATTGCTTCGTGTGCTTACACACAAGTTTTCTAAATGGCGGCGCGCACCGGTTTAGATATTGTTCATTTTCTCGACGCCTGCACTGGCTAGAAATGGTTCTTTTGCAGACTACTCTCTACTCTGCATCTTTTGATCGTATTGTAGTAATGCAAAATTTAGGTTCTAATGCAAAATTGTGCTTTTTCCTTTAGAGCAGTGGTTCTCGGCTTTTTTTTCTGTTGAGGAACACATTTCAATATTTTAAAATTAGGAGGCACACCTAATTTTTTATATACTATATAGTAATTTAGATTTATCAACAAAATTTTTATTAACAGATTATTGTATTTATTCTTATTGATCGTATTGTAGTAATGCAAAATTTAGGTTCTAATGCAAAATTGTGCTTTTTCCTTTAATATTTCTTTCCTTTAGAGCAGTGGTTCTCAGCTTTTTTTCTGTTGAGGAACACATTTCAATATTTTAAAATTAGGAGGCACACCTAATTTTTTATATACTATATAATAATTTAGATTTAACAACAAAATTTTTATTAACAGATTATCGCATTTATTCTTATTGATTACATTCAGATTACAGACATACTCGTATACGGGATCATTAAATGGCGCCCTTATTAAATTATAGCGCCACCTGCAGATTCGTTATACATACATGTACAAATAATCATTAAATGGCACCTCTTATTAAGTTATAGTGCCACCTGCGGATTTTGTGATTTTAGAGAAACTATAATTTTAATTTAATTTTTATTCCTTAATTTTTAAATTTTGAATATTGACAAAAAGTTTTGGCTGTCGCAGAAATTCGAAGGTCAGATTTTTCTAATGATTCCCTATTTATAGGAATCGGTACAGTGGTTCACTTGCAAAAGGGACATCTAGCCAACCACGTTTTCCTATTAATATATATGATTTCTAGAATTACATAAATATAATGCATTTTTGAATATTGACAAAAAGTTTTGGCTGTCGCAGAAATTCGAAGGTCAGATTTTTCTAACGATATCCTATTTACAGGAATCGGTACAGTGGTTCACCTGCAAAAAAGACATCTAGCCAACCACGTTTTCCTATTAATATATATGATTTCTAGAATTACATAAATACAATGCATTCCTAATTTTTCGCGGCACACATTCAAACGTTTGGCGGCACATTAGTGTGCCGCGGCACAGTGGTTGAGAACCACTGCTTTAGAGTATCCATCACTGAAGTTCTTAATTTTATGTTTTCAGACTCTTCATTATAGACAAAGAAATTTATCGCAGATATAACTATTCGATTGATTTTAACTTCAGAAACAGCGGCCATACTGTACACCTGATTAAGCGACCAGTGTTGTTCGTAGAAACCCATTTCCGGCTTCGACTGTTGACGTCATCTGCGCAATTTCTTTGGGTTGTTGCCTGTGTTTAAACATACCATACGAACGTATCAGAAGTCTTCTCCGGGTGTCGTCAGCAAGTTTCTATGGTCGAGGTTAATATAGTCCTCAGATATATAGAGTTTTCGCATCCTTCATTTATTGCAGATATAACTATTCGTTTGATTTTGACTTCACAAACAGCGGCCATTCTGTACACATGATTAAGCGACCAGTGTTGTTTGTAGAAACCCATTTCCGGCTTCGACTGTTGACGTCATCTGCGAAATTTCTTTGGGTTGTTGCCTGTGTTTAAACAAACCGTATCAGAAGTCGTCTTCTCCGGGTGTCGTCAGCAAGTTTCTATGTTCGAGGTTAATATAGTCCCCAGATGTATACAGTTTTCGCATCCTTTGCGCCAGCAGATGCCGCCAAATCGGCCATTTTATATCCTATTAGATAGAAAGTTATAATTGCGTCCATAAGCTTTCTGGATATATTTTAAGAACGTGCCTTGTTATAGTGCTGTAAATTGTTCTAATCGAAGAGATAAGGGTCATAGATTATTTCCTTTGCCGCAAGGTAAAAGAAATTAGAAATAAAAAGAAGTGGTTACAAAATATTAGAAGGAAAAATTTTCCAAATACGACTGCTGACAAACTGTTGTATTTATAAAATTAGAAAAGAAATATAGTATTATGGTTTATTTTTCATAAAGTTACCCGTGATTATCGATCGACAAGACGACGTAAAATGGCAACTGAATGCCATGCTCTACCTATCTACGGACTCTAAGAGTTTAACAGTTCGTAGTGCCATCTATGGTCATTAAAGATAACCATTCACCGTAAAAAAAAAATTTATATTTTTTAAATTTTCTTCTTTTAAAATATATTTATATATAACATATTTAAAATTTTAATTACTGTTTACTTTTTGAACTCTATGATTAGTTTGATTGAGCAGAAGACAAACAACTCCTTTTGCTTACATTTCTCTTTCAAAACTATAATGATTTGTAACTAAATAAATCCTGCTAAAATTTATAATTTATTTATCTATAGCAGTTATTTTAGCAATTGTGCAATAAGAAGGCTAATGAACATAATTTAATCAAGTAAAATCATTATTTTTCAATCCGTCTTCCAGTAGATCACATGAATTGGTATTCCATCAATATTCAGATATTGTATCATTAATAAAAAGCAATGTTTCAAAGATAAAATGTTTGGGAAAGTAACATAACTATTTTACTAAAACATTGTTTATTCATATAATCTAATTTTAATTGTCTAGGTCAATAATTTTTCTATGCATTTTTCAATTGTTTAATTTTACAAATGTTCTAATTTATCAATATATTCGAACAATTCTTTATTTGAATAAATGTGTAAAAAGCAATATCCATGGCAATAATTTTATTTTTATAATAATGTTTTGATTTTTTATCATCATGGATAGAATAGAATTTGCCATGCTGAATTTTTTACAGATTTCATTTTTTCTGTTTACTCACATCATTGAAGTTGAACAAATAACAATAAAAAAAAAATTCAATCCTGAATTATTCAGTGCAGCTATTACTGATTGGTTTTTCATTTATTGGATGAAAATACGTGCCTCTGATGATGATCCTAAATTTTCCGATTGCCAAAAGTTTTTTAATAATGTTTTAAAGTTAGATAATTTGAATGAATTGTATTAGTAGAATTTCGATTATTTTTAATTAAATCATATTTATTCTGCATTCTGTTCTATTATATTTTATTAATCTTATTTTGGTTTTGGAATGAGAATTTTATTTTTGAAATTTTAAATGAAACATCAAATTTTCTTATGGTGGGCTTTAGAATTCCTGAAACTATTAAAATAACAATATTGTTATTTATGTGTTCATTTATTGCTTAGTTTTACTGATAATTAAGTAAAATACAAGAAAATCTTAATGTAAATAACCTAGGCTATTAAAAGGAGTATATTTTATGACAACCATTTGTTTGTGGGAAATTGCAGCCTACTTTATTGCACTGCATGTGATATTGGGTGTAATATGTCAAACAAAGAAATTTGTAGGCCAATTAAAGTAAAAAATGTTATAGTTGTTTATGTACCAGAGGGAACAATTCTCATATATGTTAGGTTTTTGTATATAAACTCAAAAATTTATAAAAAATTAAAATAAAAATTATTGATGTGAAGGAAAAACATATCTATAAATATATTTTATTAAAAAAATGCCAATATTTTA
Organism: Olivierus martensii; assembly: GCA_000484575.1. Classification (NCBI taxonomy): domain Eukaryota; kingdom Metazoa; phylum Arthropoda; class Arachnida; order Scorpiones; family Buthidae; genus Olivierus; species Olivierus martensii. The sequence goes on along the minus strand of AYEL01073109.1, from coordinate 5,592 downwards.
ATAAGTTTATGTTACTTTTCAACTAATTATATGGTGTAACTTAATAAAAATTTGCATAACACTTCATTTTTTGTTGATAATTTTTTTAATATCAGATTTTTTTATAGCTTATTTTATTCATAAGATTTGCCACTATCAAAAAATAACAACTATTTAATTGGATAGCTAAGATTTCATACAAAAAAATCATATTTTCTTCAGTCTAATATAATAAATGAAAAGTTGTGAAAGACAAAATTCAAAAAAAATTTTACATCGTTACATGAGAATAAAAAAAAAACATAAATTGTAATAATTTCTAAAAAATTTTGATGAAAATCAATCACAATATTAATTTTCTACATATTAATTAGGTTTGTTTAATTAACCTTTTGTCCTCCAAAGTCAATACGTGCTTGACAGACCGATGACCTGCTACAAGTCCTCTGTCAATAACGTCTTGACAGGGTCTGACTCCCTTATTTTTACTTATATTGAGAAATAATATTCTAAATATCAATTTTTGTCATGTTTTTCATTGTTTTGTCTCATAGTAACCAAATTTTTTCTTAAAATGTGGATTTTTAATTAAAGTTTTAATTCGATTTTTAATCGGAATTGTCTAATACAAGTGTCATCTTTGGACCGCCAAAAATTCAAGAATTACTCCTACAAATTTCTCTGAGTTGTTGAATCATGTTCCACATTTCCTCCTTAGTTTATATTTATTTTATTTTTCAGATACCTTCATCCAATAAATTATAATTTAAGAAAGTTTGGCCCCTTGTAAATAATATGATTTTAGCGCTTTTTCACACATAAAATTCGATAAAATAATTTTATTTAAAAATTTATAAATTTTAACTTATCAGAGAAAACAAAGCAATCTATACCATGCTTGATGATCGATGCGGAAGTCGGCATCCTAGATTGTGGCAGGAAATATCTAACGGTTTTCCAAATCAGCTGATTGATTGTTTATATTAGTTATATTTTAAAAATAACACAAAAATTTAAACGTCCAAACAAGTAATTAGTTGACCAGGGGTGTATAATTACTGTCAATAGCATCCATCCAAAGTCAACTAATTACTTGACTTACTCTTACTCTCGACTACTTACTCTTTTTTTTTGGAGCGCAGGGGGTTAAAAACCTCACAGATGTCAGTCAAGGCCATATATTTCCAATCTTATTTTTGAATTATCTGATAAGTTAATATTTTCATATGATGAGCATTCATAAATAACTGCATATTTATATAACAGAATCAAGAAATAGATATTTTTAAGAATAAATATGACAAATCCTGTCACTACCATAGGATGCACCATTAATGCAAAGAGGATGTAATAAGAATGATTTATATATTTTTGATTGTAATTGTGAACAGTCATACATAATTACATATCTTTTACCAAAAAAAAATCAGAAAATTCAAAAAGATAATGAATGATATTCGTTAGAAATAAATATGACAGATTATATGGCTAGTATGAAAGCATAGTTGAGTTGGAGCTAAAAAAAGTTTTAAATTTTTTACTACTATACATACAAGCCAATCCTCCTCCTCTGAAACTTTTTAGAAAAATTTTTCTGCTTACATACAGTATATTAATACAGGTGCTTCCCAGTCTATTTAAGATTAGCGTTCTTAGAAGTATTGTGCAAGTCTGGTTTATTATATGGAATTTAAATAAATTATTATAATAAAATTAATATACATACATTACATATATATAGTGAAACACCATATCTGTGATTTCAGTTAACTGCAGTAAATATAATTTCATTTCATTACATCATGTAAGCATTGTCATTGACACAAAAAAAATAACAAAGAAGGATAAGTATAGAATAATATTTTAGAGAGATCATTTCATTACATCATGTAAGCATTGTCATTGACACAAAAAAAATAACAAAGAAGGATGAGTATAGAATAATATTTTAGAGAGAGAGAGAGACCACATCATATAACTTTTGTTATTATAATTGTTTTATTTTATTATTAGTTATTGTGCCTAATTTATTAGTCAAGCTTTATCATAGGTATGTACAGTATATAGTTTTCATTAATATCTGTTGAGAGACTAGGAACCTATCCTCCACAGGTATAGGGGTCCTACTATATACAGTATATATTGTATAGTCTGTTACAATGCAGGACATTTGCAATATCTTTTGTAATATGATACATATGCATAGCTAACATTTATATTAATTGGAGGGTGCCAGATGTGGCAAATATGATGGGTGTGGTAGTACATCCCCATCCAATGTAACAACTTTTGGCGAATCATCAAACTTGTATGAAGTTTGACTATGTATGTGATATGCATAGTTAACATTTATATTAGTTAGCATTTATCATAGTGTCTATGAGGTCCTTAAGCACAAGGAAGAATTTGTGAAGGATCTTATGAGGTTATGGATATCGATTGCTTGTTGTTATCATAAATAAATTATTTATCATCAGTACTGATATTATTGATAGCAAAGTTAATTTTATCATTATAATAATGTTATAAATATTGTTATGACATTAATCTATACACCACAATATTGGAGATTATTGAATTATGCATATACAAAATTTTTAGTTATAATTTTTGAGTCTATCATAATTTCCCCTATATACAATACTCTCTCTTAAATTTCTCAATCATCAAAAGTTAGAATATTAAAATTTTTTTAAAAAGAAATACAGTACATTTATGTTTAATAAAAAACTGTTAATTCTTTACAATAAAGAAAGCATATATCTTTCCCTTGTAACATTTTATACATTTAAAATAAAGAAAATTAAATTAAAAATAAAAACTGAATATATAATATATTATGTTTGCATGATGTTAAAAAAAAATAGTTTTTCATTATGTTTACTTTTACTACTAAATTTTGTATGCAAGCATAACATATATATTCAACTTTTGTTTTAATGATTGAGATTGGGAATTGTGGTTGATTACTGAGAATTCTGGGAAAAACAAAAATTATTCATAAATTTCTCCTTGGGCCAGGAAAATAAAGAAATACAATGCTAGTTCATTTGTGTTTTGAATTGGAAAGAAAGATATTAGCAACATTGTGATGTTTTATTTAAATTTTAAAATCTCATTTCATTCATAATTAATGGCAGTTTTCATATTATGAAAGACAACATTTTGAAGAAAATATATTTTGTTTAAAAATAAGTAAATATAGGTTGTTGTTTTTTTTTATACTGGTACAAGTTAATAAGCATACCTGCTAATAAATATTGACAATGTAAACATAATATTCATTTAAATAATAATATCCAATTTCAATAAACATTTGTAAAATGAGATTACAGATTGTTATGAGATTGTTTATAATGACTAAATAAATACTAATTCCAGTTATGATTTATCTAGATTTACATTCAAAAATTTCTTGCTTTTAAAGATACATTTATACTATAGGGTTGTTCAGAAAGTAATTTATTTATTTATTTATTTATTTATTTTTTTAAATGAATGACAATTTTTTATAGTATATAAATATTTTATTTAATTATACCCATTTTGGTCCAATATATTTTGCCATCTTTCTGGTAGTAGCATGATTTATGTTTGTAGAATTTCTGATCTTTGCAAAAACTGAACCAAGTGATTTTTGACATCCTCATTTAAACTAAATGTTTTGCTGTCTAAAGAGTTCTGTAGAGATCGGAATAAATAATAATCAGAGGGTGCCAGATGTGGCAAATATGATGAGTGTGGTAGTACATCCCATCCAATGTAACAGCTTCTGGCGAGTCATCAAACTTTTATGAAGGTTGGCATTCTCATGATGAAATACAGAAATGATACTGAATTGAAGGCCTTTTCTGTTAATAAATTCTGGCCTATTCTGTTTGTGGGATCACTCAATTTGTCCAATTGGTGACAGTACACTTCTGGATTAATTGTGGAATTGTCTGGTAGAAGTGCAAAAAATAATAATAATAATAATAATAATAATAATGATTCCCTTCAAATCTCAGCAACAAAGAGCATCACTTTTTTTTATGAATATTGGCTTTCGGAGTGCTTTGAGCCAGCTCATTTCTTCTGCTCCATGATTGCTTGCATTCAGTTTTGTTGTAAAAAATCCATTTTTCATCACCGTTTATGATATGCTTCAGAAAGGGATCTTTCTTCATGTTTGAGCAGCAAATCACAGATGTCGATGCAATGGAGCAAAACTTTCTTTGAGAACATGTTGAACCCAAATATTGAGTTTTGAAACAAAACCAAGTCGATTCAACTGGTTGTTAACAGTCAAATTCACAAAATTCAATCTTGTAGCAATTTCTCTTGTTGTTTATTCAATTTTTGCTTCAACCAATACCTTTATTTTGTCATCATCAGCTTCAACTAACTAACCAGAATGTAGTGAATCTTTAATATTGAAATTGTCAGAATGAAATTTTGCAAACCAGTTTTGACACTGGCATTCTATTAACACATCTTCTCCATACACTTCAAATAACTGTTTTCTTGCTTGAACAGCATTCTTACCTTTTTGATAATAATAAAGCAAAACATGCCAAAAATCTCCATTTTATTTTCCATTTTCATATGACATCCAAAAAAAATACACAGAATCAAAAAGAAATTTTTTTATAAATAAACCTTGAAATGTCAGCTCTCAAAATATATAATGACAATAGAATTTAGAATGAAATCAGCTGGTTAAAAATACAACTAACAACAATCATGGAAAAAAATGAAATTACTTTCCGAACAACTCAATATATTTAGCTTATTTTTTACATGTAGATGTTTTTGATGGGATATCATTTATTTTTTTTTAGATGATATAAACATACATATATTAAATTTTGTTGAAATCATTTGATTGAGATATATATATATAGAAGAGTTTAGGATGAAAGGACCTCTTCTTCCCTTCATTTTCACCCAATTGAGCTGCATTTTTCAGAAAACCTTAAATAACATTTACATTCCAGATTTGTTCAAAATCAGTTGAATGATGTGACTATTGAGATTTCTAGAGAAGAGAATCCTCATCATCTACAATTTTTAATTTCAGCACAATTAGACCAAAATTTTCAGGTGATATTAATTGAACTATGATATGCCTATATTCCAAATTTGGTCAAAAGTGGTTAAACAATGTGATATGTAGAAATATTTATGGAAAATGGACGCCTATTTCCCCCTTTATTTTGACCTGATTGCATTGAAATTTTCAGGATACCTTAAGTAATCTAAGAAATACTTATATTCCAAATTTGATTAATATTGATTGGATGATGCAACCTGTAGAACTGCTCTGCAAAGGAGATGAAAAATGCCCCCCTTTTTTTTAAACTGCTCTAGTTCTATTATTAATTGGGTTTGAAACTACAAATGGCAGTCTGTGTCCAATTGAATATTTTTCTTGAATGTAATTGTCAGATTAATAATTATTAAATTAGGACCAAAGTTACATGAGTTGAATTTTGGCCATAATGACTCCAGTAATGAGAGTCATTGCCATACCTCTTGATTTCTTCAAAGAGCCTCTAAAGCAGGGGTGGGCAAACTGCAGGCCGCATGCGGCCCTCCAACAAATAGCTATAATGCCAAAAATTTTATTGATAA